>JAHZMV010004120.1:0-34729 GCA_027743765.1 Coecobrya sp. COE2 | reverse complement strand
CCATCCAAATCTAATTTATATAAATGAAAGAGTATGAAAACTCAGTGCCAGTGTAATACATGGGTCTATAGTAATTTGTATCCAGAATTTAAATCTCACCTGGATGGACCATCCATGATCATCAAACTTTTACCAGGTACAATCACACTATACATCTTATCGCCTTGTCGGAAATCCATCACAACATCCGCTCCCAAACTGATAGCTACAATCGGACCCTCAAAGCAACTATGCGTATCACAGTGGGGAGGAATTCCTTTATCAAATTATAAAACGCGAATCAATCAAATGTTCACAGCTTAAAATCAAATACACATGGTCAATAATAAATACCTTGGCCGGCTAAATACTGATTAACAGTCAACTGGTCTGGCGGGCCTGAAAAGACTTCCATCTCAACCAAATCCTCAACTATAAGTGCCAAATAGTCAGGAATTTTATTGGGCAGAGGAGCGCAATCATCAACGTCATTAGTCCCGTAGCGAAACTCATACCCAAAGTGATGAACCGTTCTCTTCTTCAACCGTTGCCCTATGGGATAAAAAAATAAAGCAATGATTTCATGGAAGGAGCCTGGTATACAAATGAAAATTAAGTAAATAATCATTAACTCTCCCCATCTTACCAGTTGTAGGCCCAACATACAGCGCCTTCGTTATCAAGATTTCTTGGTCCAAGGAAATATAATTTGGTCGAATTATAAGACCCTCAGGACATTCAGATCTGAACGGACGCAATATTGAATTGTTCTCGCTCGGAACAACTAAGACAGCGCAAAAGAAAGAAAAACGTTATCAAATATCGATTCTAAAGATACGGTTTAAAGATACAGAGACCTAATATAACTAATATAATATTAACTTACCGGCAGACTTGTCCACATACTCAACATAAAGCGTTTGTGTTTTGTTAAAGCGAGCCCCTTGGTGACGTTCCTTCAATTCTTTTGCGTCATCCACATTCCTGGAGCGTACAAACGTGTAAGTCTGATCCACATAGAGCCGAACCTCTGCAGGGGTTGGGGTCAAGTAATTGTATATTCGACGCTTACTGATCCCATTAGCAATTCCTATACCCCACACAAGGAGCCACTAAAACAAAATATTAAATTAAATTAATTACAAAAAAATCTGTACTACTAGTTATTGTTAACAATGCAATCTAATCAGAAATAGCTACATACTTGATTAGGCTCTTCGGAGAGACTAACGCCAATTTGCTTTTCAATAAGTTGCTTCATTCGGCTGGACTTCCTCGCAATCTTTCTATCCTCTTTTGACCGTTTTTGACCTCGCTTCCTGTTTTCGCCTTGGTCAGCCTCAACAGTGACAACAGCACCTTCATCAACCTCGAACAACGTGCCTTCGCCATCACCTGCAGCGTCAAACGATGTGTCTAACGTGCCAGTTGGCAGACAAGCCAACAAATCCTCATTAAGATTTTCCATCTTTGAGAAACAAAAAATAAATTAGTTAACTTTCCTTTATCAGCACCTCTCCAGACGTTTACCCATATAAATTAACTCTCTGATTAAAGAATCCGACATTAAACAACTTATTGCCACCGTATATCTTCGGTAGGATTACACTTATTGGGTTTTTGAGGTGTTAACAGCTAAGAACGAGCTTATGTGTTAACAGGCTTGTTGACACCTAAGAATTAAGTGTTAACACGGCTGGTAACACATAAGATGTTAACACACAAGGGTCTGCTTATGTGTTAACATTTGTCAATGTCCAAAAGGTGTGTAGAAGTGCTACTCTTCGTAAAACTGTGCTGGCCCTCAAAGCGACTGCTTGATGTCGCACTGACTATTAGAAAGACGACCTGATCAATGTTATTACTGCTTGTCCGACCCAAATTCAAGGGAAATAACAAGTAGTCGCCTTTTGTAGTAGTACACACCTTTTGGACATTGACAAATGTTAACACATAAGCAGACCCTTATGTGTTAACATCTTATGTGTTACCAGCCACGTTAACACTTAATTCTTAGGTGTTAATAGGCCTGTTAACACATAAGTTCGTTCTTAGGTTTTAACATCTCAAAAACCCGATAAGTGTAATCCTACCATATCTTCTAGTTATGGCAGGTCTCTTTAACGATCACAAGAGATACAATTTATGCGAAAAACTGAAAATTTTCTAATACCTTGTCAATCAGTGGATCAATTCCTTTTGTAAGTACTCCTTACTTTAAGCAGTATTTAAACAATAACGCAAGCAGTTAAAACCCGAAAATTTAACTCCAATTAACAAATTGCAACCGCCGTGCCGCAGACTGTCCAACCACAAGGACTGTCACTGCTGCAGTCAAAACAAAACTGTGGATTTCGACCGTCTGCCGACACTATTTTCATTGCCGTCACTACACGTGCTTTAGACTTGAAACCTCAATTTTTTCAACTTGTGAATTTCGCTCGGCAGATCAACTTACCCCATCGCTCAGCAATTCTAACGGTCCAGTCCAATTTCCTCTTTGTTCCACACGCTTTCCAAACGAGCAAGCTGAGTAGGCAGCAGTTTATGCCAAAAGTAGTGAAAATGTTTAATTGTACATTTAAATGCTCATTTGATGGATCATAATATTTCGATAAAGGATGAAGTTGTGCGAAAATGTTAAGGTGTTTAAATAAATATGGCGTTTGTATAATGTTTCAATACTGACGCGAGAGTGTTTTTGTAATAAAAAGTGGAGTATATTTAAAACAGTCTGGTTTATAGATGATCTCAACACTGTCTGAAGAGAATGGCCTTTAAGTGGCATGTAAAAATAATTGTGTTTTTATGTTATACATGTAAATCTGGAGTCTTGAGTGGCATTTAACAAGTTAGTTTACAAGGCGTTTTTAGCTTAACAAAATCTACGATAGTGAAAGAGTTGTGTAATTCGTTTAGGAAAATTATTCTACTTTACAGTCTGCTTATCCACTGAAATAAATAATATAAAAATAAATTACTAAGCTAAATGTGCAGAATTAAACATGATTGAAAATCGCATTTACAGAGATTTATAATAATTATTATTAAAAGTATGTATAAATGTATATTTAAACATTGTACTAAAACTGTTTTCTTAAATTTCAATATGTCGAAGGAAAATATTCTCATTTAAAATATTTTTAAAAGTATTTTAATAACAATAATAGCTGATTGACAACGTGAAAAAGGAAGTCTTTGGTAATCTAATAAAATAGCTCTAAAATAACAAAACAAAACAAAAAATACCTTTCTAGGAGAGGTTATATTAACAATAATAATTTGCGTTCTAAAATACTGTCATTAATTTGTAATTATGCATTTTTTAGTGCTTCAAATATTCTATGAACATGAGTTAACTTTTCGCGAGCTTCTTGGGGCAACACGTCGTGCTGATGGAACTGCTTTAAGTTTCCGTGTGGATCTTGGAATGAGATTTTTGACGATGATGGCTCCACGAACAGCTTTGAACTATCGGAATATTCCACGCAGACAATTCCGGTTGCCATTTGCATGGCTTGTCCGATGTTTGGAATATAGACTTGTTTGAGTATTTTCCCTTGCTTAGATGATGAACCACATCTACTGCTAACGACCGAATCTGAACTTTTGCCGGCAGACATCTACAAGGTATAAAATTGTCATTAAATACTAAATGAAATGATAATTAATAAATGATACATTTTTCCCTGTTTTATTATTAATAATTACCGGTCTGCTGACAGAGGTTTCAGGTACTGTCTTTTTGCTAGTGGGCGTCAGTCCACCTTTTTTAGAACTTGCAGGCCTCTCTCCAATCCGGTTTGGGAACATGCTTAGACCAGTGCTCGAACATATTTCATCCAAAAGTTTTTCTCTGGTTTGGCACTCGTCTAGACAAAGTTTGAAATGATCCCACAAAATTTTCATGGGCGGTGGAAGTCCATTTCCATCACTGCTCACGTGTTGAGCACTAGACCAACCATTGTCGTCATTCATTTTAACCTGAGAACCAATTTTATTAAACCTGGCTCCTGTAGAAAACAAATCATAAATCCAATTGCAATCAACATTTCTTTCAAATTGAAGTAGAAGACAAATAAGTAACCACAAGTAAATTAGTTCACTCACCCTCATAAAATTGAACTTGGAAATCTGGATCCGGTCCATTTTCCATCAGCATACATTTAGCCTTGTGGCTATAATATATTATTTTTGGTGTTTGTGCTCTCACAAGATCCACGAATCGAGAGGCGTATGAGTATTTCTTGACAAATTTTTCAGGCAGATTCTCATGCCAAAATATACCATCAGCACCCCCAGTAGGTAAAGGCGGTGGCTCATCCCCAGGTGATAGTCCTTTTCCCTTGTTCGGATAATACACTACAATCTAACAAACAAATTTTTATTTAAATCATTCAATAAACTTGCCAGAGAAACTGTTATCTTATTAATGATTACTAAAAAATTACCCGTTGCCCATCCGAAGAAATTCGCAAAACTTCAAACACTTTTTCAGATCTATTTTTCTGTTTCAAAAATTCCAGGCACACCTCCCCCGAATCCAGTATATTCAATATAACTTGTTTTGTCTTCTGTCTAATCGGTTTCAGTCTGGTTGTATCTAATGAAAGTAACTGCGGCTTGGACTGTAAACCAAGAACATTCTCAACTCCTCCGTGCTTTTGTTCAGAAGAGGGACGTGGTAACTTGCATGGCATCACTGGATCCTGTTGTTGGAAGTTGTTGTTCATACAACTACTATAATTTCCATTGGAACGACCACATGAAGATGTGCACCCATTGGAACAAATGTGTCTTGAATGTATACATCCACACGTTTCCAAATGGGAACACTGACCAAAACCACACTGCTTCCAAGCATGACTACAGTTATTATCTTTGCACGAAATTGATGGTGGATTACTACTTCCGGAATAGAATCTTTGACGGGTTGGTTCAAAACTAGGAATATCTGCGGACTTTGGAATCAAGGAGTTGTTTCGTAATAGATCATTCTGAGATGTTTCCATGTATTGTCTATCACTTGCAGCACTTTTGAAAGGAACACATCCATGGTGACTGGACATTGAGGCAGAGCTGCAGCAATTACTGAATCCGTTAGATTTATGTACAGAATGATTATTACTATGAGAGGCAGGATTTGGCAGTAATGGGTAAAGTTGGGCAGGCGTTTGAACTATATTACTATCGAACATTCTATCACTGTACTTTGTTTTATGCGTTGAACTTAGCGATTGAGCCATTCCACTGTCACGCGACCCACAATGACTTGTTGGTGGAAAGCCATGAAAGCCACGTGTCATGTAAGAGTGTTCCAAAATCCTAGTTAAACTTATCCTATCCTTTGGATTTTTCTTCAGTAAAGACTTCATTAAATCAATACAGTCAGTGGATAGATGATCAGGGAAATCAATCTCGCGCATGGCCACTAATGTAAGAATCATCCGATTTTCTGTTTAAAAAATATAGATTTAGGAATACCTACCTCAATTATATAAAGTATTAATGGTTAGTTTAACAACAACACTTACAACTGTCATGTCCCTGGTCAAAAGCAAGTTTGCAAGAGTAATGTCTCGGTGAATGATGTTATGCGAATGAAGATATATCAGTCCTTCCACCACTTGTCGTAATATGTGCCTGGCTGTGAAAATCCATACAAAAATTAACTAATTACACAAACTTCATGTATATTTACAAACATAATCTCAGTTTTTAAAGAATCATACCTTCTTCTTCTGAAAATGTTGACCTCTTCGTCCTCATGAAACTCTGCAACTCCCCATTATGACAAAGCTCCAACACCAAGTACACTTGATAATCATCTTCAAAACACGTATACAGTTCCAAAACAGAAGGATGTTTTAATCTGGAGTGGATTGACACCTCTTGCTTCACCCGGTTCACCATGCGCGCTGCCTTCATAAGTTTCTTATCAATCTGTAAATTGCAAACACCCAAAAGCAAATTAATTTTATTTCTCCCCATTCACACCTCCTTATATTTAATTATTTCCAACAAAAACCTTCCAATTTCTTACCATCTTAATGGCAACTTCCATACCAGTTTCTCGTACTCTAGCACGGTAGACTTGACCGAACCCACCCTTTCCCAGTAGCTCAAATACCTCATATTTCTAAAATCCCCAAAAAACATCCTCAATTAAATCCTTTTTTAACTTAACCACTTCAACAATCACTAAAATTAAATCTATCATAATAACTTACATCAATTGAATCACCAAAGGCACCCATTCCATCAATTCCATAAGTCCTGCATCAAACATTTGACAACTAAAAAAATCAACTTCTTCACCCACACCCCCACTCACATTAAATCATAATCTCAATTAGCAAAGTAGCTAATTAACCCCCTAAAAATCACACGGTCACCACCACATCCCTTGAAAAATCCTCTAAATTTTAATTACAATTAAACTTGTTTCACACTTGTTGTTATTGTCCCCGTTTTTCATAGAGCTCAAAACTAAAACTGCTGTGCTTCTTCTACAATTGTCCGTTGTTCCCCTACCACCCGCCTTGAACCCTTTAAAATTCCCAAGATGCCCCGCTACTCTATGACTTTCATTTTTACCACATTCCCAAATACGGAGGCCTTCACCCCATTTGCCTATCTCATTTTTTGTAGGTTTTTCTCCAAAAAGTCACACATCATCTCACACCACTCTAGAGTGTGAGCTGAATGAGTGGATTTGCTGAACCAATCTTGTCACATGTGTCGTACGCTTCCTTATCACGCTTGTTGTTAGACTGGGTTGCTGACTGCGGAGTTTTTGTAGTCGAAAGATCAGCGCACCAAAAATTTTTAATCATTTTAATTTAATTATGGGATTTCTTAATTAATTAGGATTATCATTTTTACCTTTGGACAAATTCCAGTTTGGAAGAGTGATCTATTTTGAGAGTTTGGAAGATTGTCCTTTTGTTCCTCAGTTTTTTGGAAGGTTTAGGCAAGAAGCAGCTGAGAAGGTGTTTTTGGAAGGGTTTTAAAGTAGGGTTTGGAAGGCGTTTATTTGGCGTTTGAAGGAAAAAAGGTAAGAGATAATGAGGCGTTAAAGTGGGTTGGGGTTGTTTTTGGGAAACAGCGGTTTTGTCAGCTGTTGTTGTGAGAAAATTTTGTGGGTATTGGTTACCTTGAGGGGGATTTTTTTGGTGTTGTGCGATTATTTTAAATGGTGACATTTATTTAATTGTTGTGGTGTGAATTTTTTAGATCAAAATGAATCAAATGAAGAAAGGAGTTGAGGGGATGTATCGAAATCTGTCAGTTCCAATGCTGCGAATTCCGTGTCGGTGTGCAAGTAGTGGAAAGGTTGTTAAAGGGAACCAGCCAACGGTTTCAGGTAATTTTGATAGTTAAGATGTGTATTCTAATGGTTGTTTGTATAATGGTGAATACTGCTTCTTGTTGGTTCGAAATGTTTGCGGATTGTGTAGTAAATTAAGTTGGTATTTTGGAAATTTAAACAGCTTCAACTGCTACGGCCACTCAGATTAAACCGGAAATCATTGATACTGAAAGATCAAAAAGACGTGGAGTTCCACTGGATGTCCCTTTGCCAGGTTTAACCAATCCATCATTTTCTAATGCAGAGCGTGTTTCATATGAGACCCAGGTGACAAAATTGGATAGTGGATTGAGAATTGCTTCCCAAAGTAGACCGGGAAGGTACTGTACAATTGGGGTTGCCATTAAATCTGGAGCTCGGTTCGAAAAGCCGTTTGTGAAAGGTGTATCTCATGTGGCCGAAAAACTTGGATTCCTGGTAAATCATTCCATGGTGCTTACATCTGCATAAAAATAATTACCTAAAATACTAACATTGCTTGTAAATGTGCTGATTCACAAATCAATGAAGTCATAGCTTAAATGTCCATTTACAATATAATACTGTATTTTAGTCATCTACCGGTTTCCCAGATAAGGATTCTGTGGTTAAGGAAATGGAAAATTTTGGTGCAATTTGCGACTCACAAACTTCTAGGTAATTAGTGAGTGAATTGATCCATTAGAATCCTCTATACTGAAGCTTTTGATTTTATGTATAACTGACTGGTCTTATTTACAGAGATACTACGGTGTATGCAATTTCTACCCAAGTTGCTGGTTTAGAGAAAATGATGAAACTACTCGGAGAAGCAGTATTCCGCCCTCGGATAACAGACGATGAAATCGGCAATGCACGTCAAACTATTCTTTATGAAATGGAGGATCTACAAATGCGACCGGACAAGGAATCTGTCATTTTGGAAATGATTCATGAAGCTTCATGGAAAAATAACACACTTGGCTTTTCCAGATTCTGTGGTGCTGAGAACATTGAAAAAGTCACGAGAGAAGAATTGCTGAAATTTATGAAGACTTATTACGTTCCCGAAAGGATGGTGGTGTCCGGTGTTGGAGTAGATCATGGCGAATTGGTTGATCTCACTAAAGAATGTTTCAAAGTAGAAAGGTCGACATGGAATACTGAAGGAATTTCATCTGCTCCTGCGGACGAAACCCAAGCCACGTACACTGGAGGAGAAATTCGGGTATGTGTGGCGTAATCTTACACAAGAAGAATGAAAACTAGCACACCATTCATTTCCACAAATAATTAAGTAACTTTATTATTATAAATTGCATTTTAATACTTAAATAGGTTCACCAAGACTTTGCACAGTTCAATGCTGGCCCATTACCCGTTCCAAAATTGGCTCATATGGCGATTGGACTGCAATCAGTATCTCATCTGGACCCTCTGTTCATCCCTGCTTGTGTCCTGAACATTATGATGGGAGGTGGAGGCTCCTTCAGCGCTGGTGGTCCTGGAAAAGGAATGTATTCTCGACTTTACACCAATGTGCTTAATCAGTAAGTTTTCCCTTGTATTGTATTTGGATAAATAGTGAACGTCCAAAGGTATACTAACAATTAACGTGCTTTCTTTGTTTGTTTAGCAAACATTGGGTTTACAATTCAACTGCTTATAACAATTCGTACACGGACGGTGGAATGTTTTGCATTTATGGTAGTGCACCTCCAGAGTACATGAGATCTTTGACCGAGGTTCTAATTCAAGAATTTCACAAAATGGCAGACCCTCTTGATCCTGAGGAATTTGACGTATGATTCATTTGATAAATCATTAATAAATTAACATTTTATGCTTTTAATGTCATATTTTTGGTATCATAACTCGTGAATCTTTATACTTTAATTATAGCGCGCTAAACGTCAACTTCAGTCAATGCTTCTCATGAATTTGGAATCTCGCCCTGTACTTTTTGAAGACATTGGCCGACAGGTGCTCGCCCATGGGCACTACAAACCTCCAACTGAATACATGCGACTGATCGGTATGCTTTTACTGCTTGTTTTACATTTAAAATGGAAATTGTTTTTAAAACTATGTTCATGTTCGTCAATAACCCATAAAATATCCTTTTCGTTTTTAGATCAAGTCACAGAAGATGACATTCGTACCTTGGCTCGGAAAATGTTAAAGACGAAACCCAGTATGGCTGCTTTAGGGCTATTGGATCGCTTACCAGAATACAAGGAAATCGTTTCTGTAGGAGAGAACGTCGAGTGCTTAAAGCAACCAGTGAAGAGTTTGTTCAGGCGTTAACTAGAAAATAATTTAATAGAAAAAAAAATACAGAACATACCTACATAAAAATTAGCTTTATACGTATCATCATGCATTTATCCTACGTTACTAAAATTCTTGTTATTATTATCTATCATGGAAACAACAAAATAAAGTAGATAGTAAGACTGTTTACAATAATGTCGATCTTTATGCAATATTTTACTTTGCGAAATCCTAATTGGTATTTTGGCAGTCTATTATTTTCCATACACAAATGGGAACCCATCACAAGTCCTCATGATATACATCATCATGGTCAGAATTTATTGTGTCTGGAAGGAAATAGCAATTCGGCAAAAAAAAGTTGAAACAGTTTAATCCTGAGTTGAAATCATGTACTCCATCCAGACTAAACCTGATTTAGTCTCTTCATAAATCATATTAGTTACAAAGGTTGCCATAACGCCTCAGTACCGCCCATTAACTTCGATTTTATATCAATAATTGGGAAGGGAATACATTGTTGCAATACCATAATAACTTGGCCTTGAAATGGAAGATGAAAGGTTACACGTATTTTTTTATGAAAATGGGCATAGGTGTGGCAGCAGTGGCAGATGAGTGCAAGGTTTACCTAGAATCATAATTGCCTTTCGGGTAAAATACAGGTTTTCACGCGAAAGCAAACTGTTCAATTTTACTTGCTCGCTTAACCTAATCAAAGTCAAACACAGTTTTCGGCTATTGTCCTCAAGGTCGTTTTTGGGAAATTTCATGCAAGCATGTTATACGCAGCGTTTGGAGTCCTTTTTTCGGTTTCCATTTGAAAATCTGCATATACATAGGTATATCTCAAACTTCAGATCTCTGTATTAAATGTCTATTCAAGTTTCTTTTATCAAATTCTTTCATCGAAAGGTTTATTGTAAAAGAAAATGAAGATGCTTTCAGTATGAATTACAATAGGATAATAAATCACATGAGGGTTAGTTTTATGCTGTTTTCCATTCAATATTTCAATAAAACCACTTAAATGGCAATTAGAGCAAAAATATTTGAAATACAAAGGTATATAAAGAAATGACGCTTTTTTGAAAGAGATATGCATTGAATTACTTATTGGACTATAATGGAAATAAATGTAAATGTTGTAAATGTTGCGGCTGGTCGCGTATTCAGCTATCTTATAACTATTGTTAATGGAGATAAATAATCGCAGCACAGAAATGTACATAAGCAATAACAGCAGCACTTCATCAATTCATCAAGGTCTTAACCCACAAATCCGAATTTGAAGGAGGGGTTCGAAATATTTGATGGTACATCTCTCCCAACTTAACGACATCGCAAATTGCAGTTTAAATTATGTTCATATTTGTGGGTGTAGCTATGTAACAAATAGGTAAGACTCAAATTTAACCCAAGCGTAATTTCAATTTTCATAAGTATGCATGTATGCTTATATTTAGTTGCATGTTAGCAATATGCAAAATTATACTCATCTAAACGCTAGATAACTTTGGTGAGTACAAATAGATTTTTGATTTCACTATTTGTCTATCTCTCGTTAGCACCATAGCGCCCTCAAATATATAAAGAGTGACAGTGATAGCGTTTTGTACACGCTGCAGCGTCTGCCAGTTCAGATAATATTTTTTGAAAAGTAAAGTTGCCCTTGATAATTATTCTGGTTAACTGCAGTGTAGTATTCCAATCCCTAAATATTTTAGACTGCTGGTTGTGTCGTGACAGCGAGAAGTGGCAGGTGTGTATATTGTTTAGTGGATACGGTCGCTTGGACGCCATCATCGCAGGCCAACAAAGCAAGTCATTGCCGATTGTCGACCCTGTTGTTGTACAAAATGTTACGGTTAGCGGTTGCACGCTATGCACTTTTTTAATTTAATTGCTATTGTGAACAATAAAAGATCCCTCTCTTTATATATAAAAAAGAGGGACAGTGACAGTGTTTCACGGATGTTGCGAACATGAGCACATGGGAATCTTTCCATTTTTATAATTTATTTCATTTTTTTGGTACAATTATCATTAGGTCCTCTGTCCTAACTGCCATTGTAAGAAATCAACTTACTTTTAAGATACCGAACTTGTTAGAAAATTTAATATGAAGAGTTATGACAATGTTCAAATGCAAGTTTAACTGGCATTTTTGGGAAAATGATCATGACACAAAATGAGTCAAGATATCATACCTACTTAAATTGCTCTTTAGCTTTTGTTTAAGAGATGTAATTACGTGTGATTAGTAATATAAGCGTAGTTCCAACTGGTGACATGAGGGAGTCGCAGTATCAAAATTTCTCATCACGATTTCGCACGTTTTCCTCAAGAGCTTCTGTAAACTTCAAAGAGCTGTTTGCGTCGAATGTCATTAAAAATTCGCTTTGTACTATTTTTTTACCTGAAGCCATTTTTTCTAATTAGTATTGTATGACACATGCATGGGCATTGTTTAAAATTTACAACAATCATCAACAATTGGAAAGAAGTTCATTCATTCTTAAAGGCATATTTTTCACGAAAAAATGATGGAAATTGAAAGGATTAAATATTTTTAAATTTTACTACATTTAAAAAAAATCCTTTAATTGTGTAAGAAATGAATATATTTGTGCGTATTTGCCCTGCGTATACTTTAGACATTACTGAGAAGTAAAGTAACGCTTAAAGTAAAATCAAAGTAAATTCAATCAAAATGTATTGTTTAAGAGTTTCTTCCAAATTTAAATTTGTAAATGGTTCTGCAAAATTAGTTCGTGGTGAGCTTAACTATTAATAATTTCTACGTGCTATAACGGCAATTCTCAGTACGAAAAGTAAGACTTAAAATATACCGTTTTGTCCATCATCGTTAAATTCGTAATTATCAAGTCCATATAAAGGATACGAGTACATAAAATAGCAATAAAAATTACCATTTGCAGAGTTACTAACTGGTAAATTATAGTACTTCCCCAAAATTTCAAAAATTAAAGATCCGAATTACGAGCGACATTTGGTCAGAGGAGATTTGATGATCAAAACGATAAAAATTATCAACTCCATTCAGCTCCGTCGACTTTCTAAAAAAAATCATTTATGGCTTTATATTTCGATTCAAACATATAATTTTAATTATTTGTGCAATACCGTCAAGGAAGAATAAATGATAAAAGGAACTGCGCGTCTCAACCAAGCTTCACGGCTTTCCGATCTCATCTCAAAAGTCACAATCATTAATGCAAGTTCATTGCTGCAAAAAAGTCTATGTTTTTTTAGGGTTTTAAAAATGCAAGTATATATTTTCATGCAAGTACTTATCTCACAGCAGACGACGCCGCCGTACATTCTAATTTAATCCGACCATGCTACAGCAGCAGTACCACAAACCAATTTGGTACAAATTTAACTCATGAAAACATACTACCTAAATATTTAACTATGACTGCACAAACTTTTGTGAAGGATTTTATTATTATTGCTATATTTATAAAAATTCGCAAAAAAAGTCGTATCACACTAAACAAAAGTACGCACGCCTCAATCACAATGCGAATTTTTCAGTCAAATGGCATACATATTTATGGAAAATGGAAGTGCATACATGCGTTTTAAAAAAACTGCAACTTGGGCGATTTTATATAATAAGCAATACATTTAAATGGCAATTATATGCTATCATTTTGAAAAGTGCAGTGTAATATATGCTTATATATTATGACTGTGAACAAACTGAAAATCGTTTTTCAAAATGAAAGAGTTGAATGCGTCGCTGACTCTTGCAGGCACAAATGAACAGAATGAATCTTATAAGAGCTCAGATATGTTCATTTCCCCAAAAAAATATATTCTGCAAACACCTCTCACACAACGAATTACTGACAAGTGACGGTGATTTGTGTGAGTTTCGTGAAGTACGCTTGCATATTTTTTGCACATTTCAATTGCATTGAAAATTGCATGCATTTCGTCGATGTCTATATCTGTGTACATAATTAAGAGACTGCGCGAGGCCGGGGACAAGGAGTGGGAGTCTGGCTCTTTTTTTGGCTGGGTGGGAGGGAGTGCAACACTGATGCACTTTCTTCTTCCTTTTCAGTACTTTTGTTGCTTATTATTATTCTTAAGATGAAAGTACTTTTGTTCAAAATGTTTGCCTTTATATGCACTTATAGAGAGGTATACACTTGAACAAAATGACAGCAACATCATAAAATTTTTGGCTTACCTTTCTAAATTAGTTGCCTCCCTGTGCATACAACATACTTGCGTCACTTTCTTAATTAAATTGCATTGAAAAGCTGACAAATTTACGAATAACAAAAAAATTAGTCACGAGAATGGGAAGTCTGACGATCTTTTTGGTAAACTGTCGTAGGAAAAATCAATGCAAGTGCCATTTTGCTTGTCGGTAGTTTTTTGTGTAGTGGGCTGTTGAAGCATATGAAAAATTGATGAAAGGAAAAATGTATAAAATGGTTGAGACTTCTTAAAACCACGTTTTAATATACAAATGGTTTAAATAATGATTTTTTGTCCTTTTTCATTTACTGCATAAAATAGTAAACATGATTAATATGTTATTAATTCTTTTCAATTTCTAGATACTAAGGCATTCTTTATGCTTTACTGCAGACGAGTCTGTTTAATTCTATTAGGATTACTCTATTTTGAAGATATAACATAAAAATTAAATGCCAATTTTGTGCAACCTTTTCTAATCCACCATTATACAGCCAATAATGGTTGTAATGCTCATTTCTCAAAATCATGAATGAATGAATGATCTCTCGTGCTTTGGGGCAAAATAATAGAAGATATAAAATATGCCAACCCAAACAACCCAATTTAATTATCAGCCTATGTCAAATTAAGTGCATTGCATAGAATATTTCGTGAGTTTTTTGCATGAAAGTTTCCATTCTTCAAATTAAATATTGATGAAATCTGTGAACAATATAAAACACACGTTTTTGATAGACCAGATTACTTGCCATGCGGCTAGTCAGGAACATTTACCCAATGACCCCATCCACTCTCCACACGACATTTGATCTGGATCAGATATGCTAGATTGCGTATTCGCATTATCTGCATTGTTATCCATTATTAAAATCCTCACTGATATTATACATTCTTATCATGATTTTTGGTGGGTGAATTTTTGAAATGGTTTAACAATTATGATCCAGCCACGATAATTGTATAGAGATAATGTGTGTAACCTGCCTACTTAACTAAATTGCAAATTCTAAATATATGCCGAAATGTCAATTGTTGCCTTGTTAGCGTTATAACATATGTATATACGCATTATATTGGTAAAATATGCATACAATATAAAAATAATATATACCTATCCTAATTTTATCGCATCACTTTATTCGTGTAAACCACCACCACCGCACGATCCATTAGCACAAACATCCGCATCCAACAGACCGCTAACAATATTTTACTGAAAAGCGAACGATTAGCAATCATGTGAGGACGTGCAAAATTAAATAAAACACAATTGAGTGAAATAAATAAAACTAAAACGATGTAAAGAATATATCAAATCAAATTAATCAAACTTTTCAAAGGTATACTACCAAAGCCTTATTGCAATTTTTTTATGTCATGCTAAATGTGTATAATATGTTCTTTCTGATTGTTTTTCTCCTATTGTTGTTGATTGTCACGTTGACGTTGTAAATTAGAGCAGCAGCGCTACTAAATGAGGAAAAACGTTAAAAGAACCGTCAAACTTTCATATAAATGTACCCATGCATTCCTCAAACTTGATAGATTACCTTAATGTTAAAACTGTATATATTAAATTTGTACAGTATTTTCTTGGAAGCCATTTAATTCTTCTGAAATGCACTTGGTCGGTGAATAAAATGAAATTGTCATCCAACAATTGTCAATTGCTTAATTTATTATACACAGCTAGATGAATGCAAATATGTTTAGATCATAAATTACCTAATTAATGACACAAAAATATGCACTCGTTTTGCTGAAATCATTAATAAAAAGGATAATCAGATCCTGCCACTTTCATAGATTAGTGTGATGTGGAAGCTCCATATAGTAGTCCATCAAGCATAATTGGTGTACGTGTAAGGTGTGTTAGCGTCTTTGTTCCTGTGTGGCTTGTACCGTTGCTAAAAGCGTTACAGTTTAAAAAAAGGTAGCGTTTTGCGTCGTGCTGCTATTTGCTATAAAGCTATCATCATCACAGCGTCAGTAGTCGTTGTTGTCGTCGTTACTCCCAACAATACTTGTGGATTGTTGGATGGACCGGTTCTTGTAGCCGGCATGATGACTTACTTGTGTGTGTACCACGATTATACAATACTATTGTTGTAACGTGACGAGTGATTTAATGGTGTACACACACAGAAGAAAAAAATGTCATAATTAGTTGCTTCTCTTATTACCCAGAAATTTTTAACCAATAACGGAAATGCATGTTTGAGAGTTGAAGTTTAGGGATACAATTACGTTGTATTTATATAATATGCTACATTACTAAATTGAGCACCTAGGTAATATTCCAAATAAATATTGCACACAACTCAGGTTTGATATATTAATCACTTTTTAGCTGCTGCATTGTTAAAGGTGGTGGTTGATGAGGTTGCTTTTCTTATCATTTTTGCTTGCTAGAGTACATAACCACAAGTGCGCATGCGAAATTAATGGTCCTCATCCTATTCTACTGAAACAATTTATAGGTATCGTATAAGTTGCATAAGGACCTCGCATGCGACAAAAACATTTTTTAATCTGGTAAGGAGAAACTAGAAATCTTGTTTATTTTCAAGCACAGACCTATAAACATATTAATTTTTCAACTTCCCTTTTCTGCTGGCTTCCTTCCTTCCTTCCCTTCTCCTCCCTCTTCCTAGTCCAAACGGTTAAACTAACGGCTGTGTATTATACAGTTTTTAAACTTTGTTGTTGCATCCTTTCACTCCACTAGGCACAAATATTTTTCGACTTGTAATCAAGTTTATGCTTTCATGCAATCATTCATCAAGTTAATACCTCAGTTTAATTGGTAAAATCTCTATGAACAGCTAGAGACGCCAAGGTACCTTGCCAACAAATTTGCCGTTTTGTGTCATCAAAATTTCCACGAGATCGTAGGAAGAGGACAGGAAAATTTGGTTTTTTATTGTTGCATGTAATTTTATGAATATCAAGTATGCCTTTTTTGTGAGCTTCCATTACGTTACCTAAGTATATAAATTGTGCCATTACTACAAAAAGCAGCTCACAGGATATTATTGCACTTTGAAATTTTATCAAATAGAAAGATGGGTACAAGTGTACATGTGGTAATTATGGCCTCTCTCAATCTAGTTAGTCAAGTTGATGGTTGGTATATTTTTATAATGATGATATTTTAAATATCGATAATTGTACCTCAAGCACAAGGCTAGTCACTGTAGCCAATTATGTGCCTATTAATACATTTTCGCCACTTCTCGAAACCATGCACTCTACATTGTGCATTTAGTTAGCACAGTTAATTTTTGAAGTGCGATAGGAAAAGGTTTTTTGGTACCGCTGGCAATAAAGGCATTACAATTTTAGTTTATTTTACTTGCCCATATTCTTGGTTGCCTTTTACAGGAATTATGATTATTCCTTTTGTTTATTGTCAATTTATGATATGAGGCCACTATGAAATGTATGGAAAATGAAGTGTATTAATTACACTTTTAAAAAATATAATGCTTTTTAAGTCTGTGTTCCGGTTAAATGTTTAGATGGTCAGATGGGACTATATGCTCAATAATTGCAAGTAATATACCTATAGTCATCACCTACAATTTTGTTCAAAATTTTATGTACAAACGCGTTTTGAGTGTTAATTTACAAGATTTGACTTTGGGACTTGTTTGGGAGGTCAGTAGTATCTTACGACATAACCATGGTCATTTCTGCATCCCTGTGACAGACATCAAATTTTGTAGACTAATTCAAAAATTTATCCCAACATTGATAGCTTTGTCCAATGACGTTCAACAATGCATTCGTTATTTTTTGCATAATTTTTTGTAGGATTATGATGAACTACCTATATATATATTCAATGATAACCTGCTTTTTATTACTTCCTTGAAAGAAAGTAAAACTTACAAGAGAGATGAACGTTAACAATAATATTATCACCTATTAACGTGTACTGTAATGAGTAACGATGTTATTGTTGCGATGGGAAATATGATGACAATTTTCCTCGTCGTTTGCATAGTACTTCAGTAATGCATACAGTCTTGTTGTCTGTGTGCTGCACGTTACATGACCCTATTTGAAATCAAGATTGTTAGAAGGTGTAATACATTCATTTAAATGAGGCATTCTTACGGAGAAGATAAAATGTTGTATTATGTCTGCTCTAAACTATTTTTTGACATCAAATTTTGCAATCTGCATGCAACAAAACTTAAGTCCGTTGTTAAGTCTATCATTAATCTGTAACATGGAAAAAATGGGCACTCAATAAGAACGACATGATGTTATCTTATTCCGCATGTAATTAAAATGTTACAAGAGATCATTTGTACAAACAACGTGTGTATGTATGTGATGTCACCAAACTGTTGTCCCAAGAATCTATTTTTATGTTCATATGCATTCATTGCATTGTTGTATGTAGGGGCTTATCAGTGAAACCATGTTTATTTACTAAATGAATAATTAATTTTCATTTCAAAATCTGACTGACACTTTTTCAATTAGCAAAGTTCATCTGTGTAATGAACACGCAGATTAGTAATACCTGTTGATTTATCCGCGTCTCAATCTAAAACTTAACGGAAATGAGTGCGTTGAAAGAATTAACAAAGCATTACATATTATATTCATCATTATTAAAAAAGAACATACATTAATTTGTGCTTTGGTCATTTCATTTCACAAGTAAATTTTAAATAGGTATTATGTAGCCAGAACATTTTGTCTGTCAAAGTATTCCTCAGTGTTGGAATATTATGTAAAGTTTAGCGGCTTGGTAATTAGAAAAATTGCTAGTCAGTGTAATGAATAAGGCAAGTAGCCCAGAAAATCGTAGTATTTAAGAATAAACGTAGCGGGGTAAAATTAATGTACATTTAGACCTATTGACTGGTGTACTGCACATTGACTTTTGGCAAGCATGACCTTGTGGCAATACTGAAATTGTAACAGTCTGGCTGCCGGGGTGAACAGACGCACGTTAATAATTTCATAAAAATATACCATCCCCTCGTTGACACCACTTAAAACAATAATTTCAAGTTGTGTCAACATTTTTTTTATTCAGGTTGCGCTAATTTTGCTCATGCTAAAAGATTGTGGCTTCCAGATAAAAAGCTACGGGCCAGCCCATGATTTATTTTTATTATATAATTACCAACACTTTACTAAATCAGTAATTATAAAAATATTTTGCATTTACAAAAAAGGTGGTGCAGCCTCCTCCTTGCTTACAGGGTTGTTTTTTACCAAAAAAACGCATGTTCTATTACTCTGTTACTTAATAAGCCGGCTTTGCTAACTGTGACCAAAACTATTAATGATATGATAGGCAAACAAACCAAAAAACAACACTTGTTATATAGCCGTTCAACATGCAATTTTTGCAATAGGTTTGCCAGGTGCCCATCCTGCATTAAATTACCATAGGAACTTTAAATTGTTAAGTGCTTTTAGAGTATGCATGCATTATTGTGCACCCTTGCGTAGTTTTCAGCGATTTCGATCTCCTCTTTCCTCCGCACACACAAACAAACCCACAAGCAGCACGACAACCAAATCTAACCAAACTCGGCAAAATAGCATACATTTTTAACAAAGCTGTCAATGCATCCGTTGTTGAAAAAAAAGATCCTATGGAAACCCAGCATATTATTATATCATCATCATTCAAGTTGTAGTAGTAACGCGTTGCGTAATCCAGAATAACGCACGCGTTAGTTGTTTTTTTTCAGCGTCAATCAAACCAACAACCAACATGATACAGATTTCTGGGTATGAGGTAAACGCTAAAATTAATGGTCTTGATGAGTGAGGACGATAAATGGTTAGCGTTTTTTAAATCCCCCTTCTATATTACCTATGAACTTTGTATGTTTTTTTAGCCAAACAACAATACAATGTACTACAATTGCAACAATGCATATGTACATAATGTACTTATATATACAATGCGTTCATTATTTAATTGCATTGCATCTCTCACAACAATAACTCAACGCTTGTAGTCTTGCAGCAAAAGGATGATGAGTCAGTAGAGTGAAATGAATGGCAGGTAGAAGACAGGCAGATTTCAGTCTTCCTGTCAATATGGTATCACCCAGCGACTACTATAGCCACCAGATAATGTCATGCTAATGCTGTTATTGTCAGATTAACTGCATGAACAAAAGCAAATGAATGACCTGTTCCTGTTGTTGATGATTCTGCCGCTGTTATCTAATAGTTTATAGTGAAATAACAGTCAAAGAGTCTCTAAAACTTTGCCATTTTCCACACACAATGTACTCATGACATGAGATTATTATATTCTGTTTTTCTATGTTTCATTGCAATTGAAATGATTTATAAGCTATTCTTATCCTCCATGTTTTTATGGTTTGGTCGTTGGTTACATTTTAATGTAACTTGTGTCACTTTTTTACCGATGAGAACAAGTGAGTCGACATCGCTCTAGTTTTCAGCTTTTATTGCGAATTGCGTTGTCAATAAAAATAGGACTAGGAGGTACAAGTGTACAAGTGCAGGAGTAGGTGTTACGTCTACGTCCTCCTATCCAAAAAATTTTGTTACTGTACTTGTAGTACGTATTTTACGTGGATTAGGTGTAGCAAGTCAATTTAGATCACTATATTTAGGGACATTCCAGATCATCAAAAACACAATAAGCTCTGCTGAACGTGAGAATAAAAATATTACAAGGCCGATGCCAATGAAAAATAGAATAAAAAATAACGAAAATTATTGTATGTGGAGAAGCAAACTACTGATAAGGCTTACAGCACCGCCATAAAAAACACTCCAAGGAAAGTAAAAGGATGTTTGATCAATTGCACTTGAGCGCAGAAAATTATTTTTTCATACAGGATGCCTACATACTTCAAACAAGGCAAAAATTGTGTCATAAATATTCCGTTTTTCTTCAGTGGCTCTCCAATTAATTGGATTGCTGCTGTGAATGCAGTTGCAATGTGCATCATCATAATTCAAAAAGTTCTACTTTCAATTTATCCACTTTGATTAAGCGTCAAGTATAAAGACACTTGAAAAAATGAAAGATTAATTAAATTATATAAAATCTACGTTAAATTAATTGTTTTTGTCGCGCTTGCATGACGCTTGCACATGGATGAAATTTACGACAGAAAAGAGTCGTAATAACAAAAAATGGACTTCCATAGCATCACTTTTTAATCAAGCTAGCCTTAAGGTATACAAAAGTTTACATTTTATATGCGCTTCATTTCAGAACATTATATTACAAATAGGAATTTCCACATTTACAATTAACTGATGCATTAAATGAAACAAATGAATATCGATTGAAAATCCAAATGACCTGTGACAAACAAGTTTATTGGCCCAACCTCTCTGGCCTGAAACTAAATGTCCAATTTAACTGCTCAGCTAGAGGGCATCACTCCATCCAAAGGAAACATTTTTTTTGTCTAGCCAAAATATGACTACCTAACACCAAGCCAGGTTATAAATGAAAATGTTGCTCATACCTGTGCTATATGTCAAATGTATGCATGTGTGTGCACACTGCATACATTATTGCCAAAGAAAAAGACTGAAATACTGAATAACAGATAATCGCACCCTTCAATCTTCTAGCTTTTTTTATTTTAGTTAATACCTACTTACAACTGTTTGTAGTCGTGAGTCATGCCATGGAATCTTTGCGCCTGAATCCCTTTTAATAATAGCAATGCAACCTTTACCTGTTTAGAATAGACAAAAGGAAAATCAAAATGCTTTAAAAAATGTCTATTTCATTTTCCACAAATAACGATCTCACCGTTGCCGCCAGCCACTACCAACCAACATATTTTTTTATATATCAGGTACAGTCTTTATCATATTAAATGGAGAATTAATTTTTTCAGTGCACAAGGGCCTGTACTGCATCTCTTGACAAAAGATTCACTTCATATTATGCATACAGATTTTTGGCCACATGACGTCAATTGTATTTGAAAACTTAAAAAAACGGTGCGATATGTAGGCAGACACATGTGCTCATCTGTCATTCCGTTATCTCACCTCACACTAGAGTCCCTACTTGTCTTCTGTTTCTCATTCTTCTTCCTAGCGTTTCTTTGTCACGGCTCCAAACAAGAAGCGGTTTCACCATTTTGACAGGCTGTAATTATAAATGTACCCCAAAAATGTTTCCAGAACGTTGTAAAACCCCACATTAAAAACGCATGACGTCGCGTCGTCAATGTTGCAAAGCAACTTTAGACAAAACAATTCCTTGTTTCTGGGCTAAACCTTGGAAACCTTCAAAAATCCAAGCCCTCAATTATTAATGAGCAATGAGCCCAAAACGGTGTCAACGATAAACATGAATCGTTGTCCTATCATAAAAGAAATAGGAGGTGAAATGGACAACACGGTGTATATAACTGTGAATGAATAAACATTGAAAAATGAAGTAGTCTGACAGGGAAATGATTCGCCCAGCGCTATATGGACAATACCATTAAGATTGCAATTTCAGAGTATTGCAGGATCAATAATCCATGCGTGTAGTAAATGGAAGGACCCTGTTTTTTGAACATTGTAAAGAGTAATGATGATCAATGGAAAACTGGTAAATCGAATTGACCTGTTGTTAATTATTCGCCATTTTTATTTTCGATACGACTATATTGAAAGTAATGGGTACCGTTGTTTCAGCAGATTCTACCACGGTAGGTATATAAATGTCATGATCCACGGTTCATGTTTCATTTGCTGACTATTTGTATGACTCAACACTACATAACCTTCCAGTGTAAGTCCTTTGGCATGACCCTGAGTATTACAGCGAAATCATTTTGCTGTGGCAAAGCCGTTTTAATTTTTACTGTGAATAGATTGCTCAAATTATTGAATTCTTGTTAACGTACGTGTGTGACAATACGGACTGATCAGAACTTTTGTCTGACACAAAAGAATGGAAAATTCAATAATGTAGTTGAAGGTGGAGCTCTCTGTAATCCTTTTAAAGTAGGTACGTGATTATGATACACATTATGGAATGTAGGTTTGTAGGTATAGACCAGGTATGAAGACAGTCATGTCCCAAAATGTGCTGAGTAAATAATGATGACATCCCTCATAACTTATGCAAATGTGGTGTCCTTCAAATAATAGCAAACTACGGTATTTTGACAGGATACTTTATTAGAACGTATCACCAATGATCACCATATCGTTTGTACGCTTTGTCGTTGAAATTTTTACTCATTAAAGGCAAATTATGGATTTACTTTGAATGATCGCATCGGCAGTGGTGGTGCCACAGTAAATCCAACCGTTTTTACTATGCATCCTGTCTGATTGTGATATTGAGCCTTGTTGAAAAAGTTATCAGGGATCCTTAGCCAGCCATGTCTGTGTGCAATGATGAGGATTTTTTAATAGGGAAGTTTTTAGAAATTCTTAGAATGCACTTGATTTAAAGTAAAACGATGTGTAAAGCGTATATTTTGGGAGAGCCTCCTCTTTGGAAATTCAGGTTGAGTTTGTCTACACAAATAAATGCTATATGACTAATGTACTTTGGTAAGTAAACATGCCATGTCATGGAAAAATATTTTTGGGGTAAGGTAGTGATAAGCACCTGAGTTATTATCTGTGACTAATAACAACCACCGGACGGATGTCTTGCGTTACTTTTATGTGGTTTACACTGGTTTAAGTTGTCAACAAGCAGCAAAATTGCAACAAAGGGATGATTTTGCATGAAAACATGTTACAACGAACATAATATTATGTGTATATGCTTTGTTCTGTCTCTGTCACCGAGCGATCGAAATCTTTTGCTGTTATGCTAGCACCGTTTTTGCATATGAGAACATAATATTATTATTGCATTTTACCAGTGATGCAAACTGCAATAGTTAAGTAGGTATGTCGTATCAAGAAGTCATGGCATAATGTAAGACTGTTGTGATGCATCTTTAAACTTCATGCAGTTTGCTTTGGTGGTGTGGTGTCATCCTCCTTGGGTCTCCTCGAGTGATACTAAAACGCATTGTCATTAGCCAGCTTTTTAACGAATATTATACAATTCGATAGGGATTTGGCTACTCGCTTTAAAGTTGCTCAGTAGTATTTTCAATAATATTTTGTTAAAAGAAATAAATATGAGAAAAACCAAAAACTGCAAACTTCATTGCGCAAACTGTACAGACACACAAAAATCATTTCCTCTTAGGCAAAAATAAACATGCCTAATTATTTTGCCAAAACCTTGCAAGTTTTAGAGAATTTTTGGTGTGCAATTTACTTTTACTTAAATAAATATATTTGCATGGTAAGTTTTGTATTTACAAAGCTAGTGTAAACCACTCAACGGAATAATTGATCACTTTAATGTAATCCCACTTGAAAAACTGTGGTACGATATTTTTCAGTTAATTTCTGTATCATTTACGCACAATAATTACAGCTTAACCTTTCCAATTTTTAATAGTTTCAGCATTGACATTCGTGCTGACAGTGGACAGACATTGAATTTATCTTCTCATTTGGCACAAAACAAACATAAATACCTGTGCTTATTACAAGTTTTTAACAACACGTTCAGAAGTACGTGTTTACTGTACTGCTAATGCATGCCTATACAAATCAATTTATGATGGCTGAATATTACTCCCCTAAAGCTGTATAATACTTTTACAAAATTACATGTCTATAAGAGAAGGAGCCTTCTGCGTCAATTGTGCGAAACGTTACTCTATTTCATAGCGTTTGAGGCTCTGATGAATAAAATAAGCAAATATATGCCTATAGCCTCAAAGCTTACCGATCGCTCATCGTTTAAAAACAAACCTTTATATTTAACAGCGAGGAGAAATAATTTTCAGTGTAACTTCCTATGAGACTTAATTTGAGCAACGATATTCAATTTTATTCCGGTTTAATTGCACTCCATTTAATTATGAGAAGAATGTGATAGACTAGCATAAGAAGAGAGTTTTATTTAATCAGGGAAATGGAGGCGGTAGAAAATGACATTGTTTCTCACAGCCCTTTCTACACACAAGTAATATGCTGTCACTTGTAGATTATTCATAGAACAAAGGCTACTTTTATCATCTGACGTAAAACAAATATTTGAACCATTTTATCACATCAAATACCATGAAAACTAATGGGTGATTGGTTGCCTTTTGAGTTGCCTAACAAACTCGAAAAATCTTACTATACAGAGTTTGAAAATTCCTTTGAAATATGAAAAATATGAAATGATTTTTTTAATCGTTCTAAAAACTTAATGGATATTATCCACAAATTCCAGCTGCATTATGATAAAAGTAGTATGAATGTTACTACTATGAATTAATGGCACAATTTCTATGCGATGTACGCACACTTGCATATCGCATGCGTTTTAGAGCAAATGGTTTTATGTATAGATAACATATATTAATGTGGGTATATACTAAACATACACAATTTGCTAAATGATAAAATCGTGTCTAGAATATTAAGCTGGAAGTTTAATACTGGGTTTGTTCATAAGAATGACTCAGTAGGATTGCCATAGGTACATAACCTGCAATTTGCAATGAAAATTTTACTAACTCTTGGAACAATTAAGTGTAGCTGAAAGCATAATCATTTCGTGCAGTATCCATGTATA
Organism: Coecobrya sp. COE2; assembly: GCA_027743765.1. NCBI lineage: Eukaryota > Metazoa > Arthropoda > Collembola > Entomobryomorpha > Entomobryidae > Coecobrya > Coecobrya sp. COE2. The sequence goes on along the minus strand of JAHZMV010004120.1, from coordinate 9,272 downwards.
ATTTAAAGTGGAAACTGCAACAAAGCTACTTTTTTTTTCTTGACTGACAGTTTTACGTGTACATGCAACCATAAAAATGACTCATTTAGGTACCTAACAACAAACTCTAATGTCAATGTTTCATATTACCGTTTATTATAAATTATAGCGTTTTGACAACACTGATGCTCAATCATTTTTCGTCAATGATTCGGAACTCACCATTTATTTGATGGAAGCTAAATTTGTTGTTTAATTTTTACTTTTTATAGACAGACTGCAGACGATGCGAAGCACATGACACCGATAAAGTGTTTAGAAGTATGATTTTGTAGCAGTATAGAATTATTATAATGGTCACATTATCGCAAAATGAATTAACAAAATACTATGTATTTTTTGTACACCTGAATTTACGCTATGAACACGAAAATCTCTTAATCTCTTTGAAATCGACAACTGTCGAAGCGTTAAGGTTCGTCATATCTTTTCATAGGTTTGATACAGCATCTTAGTGTGAGCGCCTACAATTTTGCTATTTTTCAATAATTTATGTGAAGACTTAGAAGGAATTTACAGATAAGAAAGGGGTTACAATTATATAAATGTATTGCTCATTGCCTATTATTTTTAATGCTTTTTCCTTAAACTTTTCTTTTATTCTTCTATTTTCCCTTTCATTTTATTCAACTTACCACAAAAACAGCTTCAAAAGTGGAAACAAATCAAATCATTACCAAAAATAGTCAAACTGGTATTTTGTACGTATTAACATAAAAATACCTGCTGAATTATGGTTGTCAGTTAAGCTAAAAAATAATTATACAACCCAGAAGCCAGAAGTGAAACACATTTACTCTTCGTCACGCTAAAATAGCTACGTGTATAGCCCTGCATAAAAATATTGTAAACTTGAGTCTTTCAAGTTTCCTACAACGACTTAGCTGAATTTTATGTATCTACAAAGTGAGAAATGTAAGTTAAATTAAATTTGATATTATCAGACGTGGAAGGACTTTGTAACACAAGATTGGCAGTGTATCGTAACAACAAAATCTAAATGTGGCATATAAAATTTAACATTTAATAATATTTAGTCATCACATCCTTTTTTACATAAGCATTTAACTAGCTCCTTTGGCATTTTGTTTTGATCATTTTTGCTCAAACGAAACTGGCCTGTTGACTGAGCCACTGAACTTTTCATGTAATCTTTGCTCTACTATTGTTCCCCGGAACAATTTTTAATGACGATAAAAATATGTTTACCATCTAATTCGTTTAGCGTTATCAAGTTAACTTATCTTACTAGTGCAAAATGGACAATTTCGTTCATTTTTAAGCGTAAAATATATGCGTACATCAAAGTAAAATAATTTTTCATAGAGGTGCCAAAAGACAAGTATTTGAGGCTTGGGTTTTTTATACCATACTTTATACTTTAAAATACCAATGCATAGCCTCCAGAATGTGTATCTTGATATGAATTTAATGCCTAATTAGTAACAGTAAAATTGTCCCTATAAACTAGTGTTGTATGAATGAAGTATGAAATATTTTTATAGTTTACCGGTTTACTGTAATATAAAATATAGCTTTTTAATATTGAATTTATTATAATTATAACATTGAAATGAGAAATTGTGAAATAAACGGCTTAATTTTATACAATGGATTCTATTGGTTAGGATTATTATATACCTACTCAACAATAACAATTAAGATGAAAATCGCATTTTTCTTGTTAATTCTTGATTGTCATTTAAGTGTGTTGATATTGCTAATTATTGTGGTTGGGGGTTCTTTAAATCGATTTTATTGTATATTAAATGTCGGATTTACATACAAAGTACAAGATTTAATATGCTTGTTATTATTTATCCTCACACACCTAGAAAAATTGATTAAAATGAAAACTAATACTAAATGCTGTACTATGTAAAAATATTCTTTGAAAACAGCGCAACCAAGATAAATAATTGATCATTTTATGACTCTACCAATACCACCATTTCATCAAGTAAAATAATAATTTATGATTGCAATTAATAATTGAAAGCAAATAATTCGCCGGTAGTAGTAATAGAGCTCTGTGATATTGTTATTTGTTGTGCAGACTTGATTTGTTTGATTGTTTTATGATTTTGTGGGAATATCAAGTTAGAAAAGTCTTTACAGATACATTGTGATTACCTACTTGTTTGTTATAAGGTTACTACAGAAAATAAATATAATAACTTTGCTGATGAATTCAGTGAAATGGTATAACTATTATTTATTGATTGCTGATTATATTGACTCTACAATTGCTATCCAAGCATAAGGTATCAGATTTCATATTATCATAAATACAATGAAACACGCACCGGCATGTATGATTATTTTAGTAGGAGTTAAAAACAACAGAATTGCTTATTTATTTTCTGTCTTATCATGATTATTATGCACCCACAAACAAATATCCCATATAAAAATGTAAAGTGCCCTGTTGTAAACACGTTGCCATGACACAAGATTGCAACTTACTCGCGTCATATTTCAAGCGTCATCATTGTTATCATTATGCGAACAAAAGTTTTCGTTGTTTTCTAGACTGATTCGCAAAACTAGACGATATGCACACAGCAAACATTAATTGAGTGAGATATTCCGCCGATACACATAATAATATTCAGAATCAAAAGAGAGAAATGGTTTGATAACATGCATTCTTTACCCATTTAATACCTTTTAATTGTCGCAATTGTCGTCACCGTCTTTTGAAAAAGATAATAGATCGGGACACCACCTCTGGTACGGCCCCATTTTACATGTAAATATGTTATCTAAGCTGCTCGTAACAAAAACACACTGATTATCTAACTAAAATGCTCATATAATTGATATATATTTTTCATTTAAATTATCCACAATGGATACCAAATAACAGTAGCATTTAAAGTCAGTCGGTCTTTTTTCGAAATCTTAATGTGTCTATATTCCATAACATAACAATAATATGTTCTGTAACTTGTACGTTATTTTCTTGTGTGGGGATGTGATTTTTTTGGTATTATAACTATTATAGCAGTTAATGTTATATGATGACGATGGGGATGAAAACGTCTTAACTACAACAACGGCGACAAAAAGGCAACGTGGATAACGCAATGACAATGATAGTTATTGCTTGCGACTTTCTTACGCTCTTGACAAGAGTATTCTGACTGGTGCATGCAATGAACAAATAGATATGCGAAATGCATTCAGTCATGCAGAAGCGCTATAAAATGTAAAACAAGAGTAGACAGCGCACACAAGCTCCCCTTACGCTTGCATTAGTGCAATATAATAATAATAAGTGACCATAGTGTTCATGATGACATGATGGTGATGATTGTTTGACTACAACCACAACTATAGCAAAAGAGCAGGTAACTAACTAACTCACTGAAACTGAAATGATTCAATCTTATGAACATTAAGCCTCCACTCCAAACTTACTAACTGACTATATGAGAGCACATTCGCACAGGTATATAAAGCAAAGGTGCTCAGTTGGCGAAGCATCATACTTCGTTCAGAAGGCATCAGTTTCACTTCCCCTTGAACATTTTCAGTGCTCACTTTCTTCTCGACTTACAAAAGCGACTGTGTTTGTGACACAGAAAATAACAACGTGTTCTACACAATTGTTCATCCCAAAGTTTAGTAAGTGATTTTACCTTTGTTGCTTGTCGTAGTAAATAGCAACATTATAAACAGTGACTGGTTTTTAAATATTAGAACAATTATAAATAGTAGAATTATAATTAAAGTCTCTTTATGTCGGTTGTAAAGTGTCTATTAGGATAAACTGCACAATTACTCTTTATTTCTTCTCAAGTATTTTTTTTCTGTAACGCAGTAAGAGAAAAAAAGTTCTACTTGTATATGGGGTGACGCGAGACATGGTAGAAACTTGTGTGTTGTATTTCTTAGCAAGGATTTAGATATAACCAACAATTTTTTCTTCCTTTTTCAATCTATCTAAAGGAATTACCGGCTCATGTCAATTTGGATCCTTTTTTATTACAATAATAGTTACATTGATTGTTATTTAATCATTTTGAAAACCGGTCCTCACCCTCCTCGTAAAAGCGCACTCTCTGTGCAAAACAAGTTAGCTCCAATTACAACCAGTGCTTTCCGCATATGGAAGCAGGAAATGTTAACTACACTTATTATACAACTCGATCTACTTACATTTATTATTTACAGTGTGACATTTTTGAAATCAATACAGTTTTGAGGGTTTTTAAAGGGAACAAACAATTCTGCTGCAGACATAAAATATTGCGGCCTTTTTATTCAAGTACTGTTTTATATCCTATTATTATAGAAAACCACCATGAAGGGTATTGCATGCTTTGTTCTGGCTTTGGCCGTCGTTGTCTGGTCACAGGAGGCCAAGGATAAGGACGGAGAACGACCAACCGTTTTCCAAAGACTCATCCCAGCCGATGTTCTCAGAGGTAAAAATTTGGAGGATTTTTTTTGCACATCAGCTAAAAAAAACTTCACCTAGATCCCAAACCATAATAGGCTGATTGTATATTTCAATCTAGATTTCCCTGGAACATGTTTTGCATCCACCAGGTGTGCTACTTTTGAACCAGGTGCATCTTGGGACCTGAAACCATTCTGTGGAAAGTCTACCTGTGTTGCTCAGCAAGTAAGTGCCTCAACGCCGGATTTGCAAAAAAAGATTTCCTGTGTCATTTAATAACCACATTCTTCCTATTTTATATAACAGGGTCGTCTTTGGGAACTCGTTGAGGACTGTGGTCCACTCCCAAAACCAAACCCCAAGTGTAAGCTCTCTGAGAAGACCAACAAAACCGCTGACTTCCCCGGATGTTGCCCAGTTTTCGAGTGTGAGTCTGGTGTGACATTGGAATATCCTGAGGTTCCTTCCGCACCAAATGCCGGTCCAGGAAGTTCTAGCGCTTCTGCTCCCGCAGGAACTCAAGCTGTCGGCCCAGCTAAGCAATAGTTTTATAAACAATGCATTAGATTTTGCTGATGACACTCCAGTGATATCAATCTAGCCTAGGATAAAAAAAAATTCTTTCGGTCTCTCATACAAACACTTCAGTGTATAGCGAGGTATCATGTTGCCCCTCTTTCTATATCTACGTTTAGGACAACCACAAAAAGCAACTGTGATCTTAACAAATTTTAAGCTTAATGACTTAAATCATGCAAATCTTTCCCCAGGTATGCCACATTTTTAAAAGTGCTTTGAATGTTTTATATATTAAGGTACAAAAATATCACAATACTGTCGCAAGGCTATTAGTAATTTACCATCTTTTTTATACTTTTTTTTTGTTTTCATTCCTCATTCTATATCTTGCACAGCATATATTATATACAATCTATTGCACTTCTTGTTTTTTTCGGAAAACACTTGTACTCTCTATAAATGTATATCAGTCAGTCGACATCAAGAAGTAAAAGTTTCTACCCCACCTGTCAAAATGATTTCCCTCGGGTTAAAGAGTAAGGTCGACAGAGAAACCTGGATCAAACTTTTCATTACAATCCAGGAAAACAACGAGTTTTATTATATATGATTATGAGAAATGTACCACTGTTCGCATTTATCAAAAAATGTCTGAAAATAAATGTATTACTTGTTCAAGTCCAAAAATGTCTTTTTGTGTATGTCGCACTCATTATTTAAACCACAGCAATCATGGATGTTGATCATGTTTCATGTTGTCCGCGGTAGCAAAGTATTAGTAGCAATAATTCTTCAATTCAATACAATTGAATCTAAGGATAACTGGACAAATTGTTACTGAAGTTTTCTCATCATTTCAATTTCAATATAAGTCATGTCGGTGCATGCAGGAGAATATGCAACTGCAAAAAAATATCTAAATAAATGACCATTGGAGTTTAGGTTGCCACCCCGAATACGAATACTCAGCCGTCAAAAAAAGAAGCGTGAAACCACAGGTAAAGTTCAAAGTGTGAGGTCAAAATCTGTATTGTGTCAATTGTGTGTGAGTAACGGCGATGAAAAGTGTTATTTGTAAGTAGGGGTAAAGTGATAATGGCAGTGTTAGGCAGGTATGGTGTTCCGACTGATGGCTTCCTCGCCTTAGATGCATCCTAAAATGCACAATTATTGTAAGATTAGGAAATTTGAGGAAATTAAAAATGTTTGCTGTATGCATAAATACGAATTGTGTGTGTGTTGTGTATATGGCTATATGGCTAAAATTCGTCTTCGGTGTAGTGGCTGTTGTATGCCATGTGCCAGGATATCATTATACCGTTTGAGCCGTCAAGTAATTATTCAAATGGTTGTTATAAAAGTGATTTGAATGAAGCTACGAGTCGTACGATACCCCACATACCATACTTAATGTTATTATTTGAACGCTTAGTATTACCGATTGGTTTCAAAGTAAAAGAAATTCTCCTAAAAATTATGGGTGATCAATTGTCGGAAACAGAAATTAAAAGTAGCCCTAGAATTTTAGAAAGACACAGACAGATAGTTAATATGAAAGAAGCCTTACAAGGTCTGATTACATTTGAAAATGGTCATTGTCATCATTGATACTCCATAATCTCCCTCCAGCATTACCAAGCAGTTGTTCCATGTAGCTGGAAATTTGGAAATTTCTTTGCCACAAAATAAAATCTTATTTCTTAAACTTTAAAAGGTTCTTACGCAATAGCGTCAATCGATCCATCTTTAAAAAATCAGATAATATCTTATTACATATTACGTTTCAGAAACCTTCGTTTATCACACTTATAATGTCAATCTACTCGTTCACTGTAGACACATTAGCGTACATATTTCATGATAAACCTCAGTTAAAGTTCAAAGAACTTGTTAAAATCTGCCCGGTATGCAAGTAACAGGCAATATGTGATTTGCAGTGGAAAATGTATGTAAATAGCAGATAAGCGTTGAGGAAGGAAAAGTACAAGATTGGAAATTTTGATGGAATTGGAAGAATAGTTTATTTCATGTTATTTCAAGTTTTCACAGTGACGTCACAATTATCACGATACAAAATGTACAAAACAATACCAACTCACGAGTTCTTCCATAACGAAACTCTTAAGAAACTATCGTCATATTATTATTAACACGTTATACCATTTTTCCTTAATCACCAATTAGATATATTATATCCTACTAACACTAAATAATGGTACTGATAACAACATTATTAACAGACGAGGACACAAGACTAAACTATTAATAATCAATCTATTAGTTTTGGTTTACGAGTTTTGAGTTTTCTGGAGAATCCTGTCCCATTAATTTCATTTTTGGCTGCATATGTCAGTATGTAACGACAAAGTTACATACCCGTGCTTCTATAAAGGCATATTATATTTGGTCTGAATAGAAAGCAAAAGCCCCTGAAATAAACTGTGGTCACCGATAAGGTTTCTTAAACGTATCTAATATTTCACATGACAATTACAGGTAATAGAATTATTTTCCCGTTTCAGCTTGATTAGGAAAGACGGCTATCAAGAATTAATCGACTAGTTCGTAATAGAATTACCAACAAAGACTTGGTGCACTTAAACATTTGGTATAATATTTAATTAAAGTAGACACAATCATTCACAATCACACAAAAGTATTTTTTTCTCATAACAAGCAAAAAATCATTATCCTCTCCGGCAAACAGGGCACTACAAAAGCAAACCTGACTTGAAAGTTTAAATTCGCACTATATCAATATTTTATGTAAGTATTATTTTAAGAAATGTACAAAATATGTGAGACCAAATCAGACCATGAATATGGTAGGTATCGTTATATAATTATTCGGTACGAATACCGTTGTTTTTATCAATATTTTATGTCAAAATTATTAAATATTAGTACTAATTGTATTATTGCTACTACTCAATTATTGTGAGAAGTGTTATTAACGTATAAATGCTTAATCAGTAGTACAGTTTGATGACAATATTAATTTCCTACCACTTCAATTATACCAAGTGACATTTTTTATAATACAAAACTAAGAGCATGTTGCTATTAATCGAAATCGTTAATACAGTTAATATGACCATGTTTTTTGTAAACATGGAAAGCTAATTCTATGACTGAAAGATAAATCTAGAAATATTTACAAATTATGCAATAGTATAAAATTACATCGCCAATCGTACAAAAACCTTAACAATACTATCTTAGTTTAATTCTTTGTTTATTTGTTGTCATGAAATACTTATTATGCCTTTCGTCTTTTTCAATTTTTTATTTTTATCTAGGCCAGTTACTTTCTTATATAATAATTATAATTACCTAGTTATCTTTTTTGAATAAATACTCGCACTTCGGATTTTGTAGAGGGTAAACGGTCAACGTTTTGATTTAGCATCCTGCTCCTAATTAATGATGAGGATGACTTTTTCTTCTTCTTTTTGGTTGTGCTGGTTGAGACTACAGTTTCATTTGAGCTTTGAATGTTTCGAAAAAAGTCTAACTGGCCGGATAGTTCAAAGTAGCCCAAGTCCCGGAAACGCATACACTCCCGACAAGCTGGATCTGCACACATCTATTTAAAATTAGAGCATTTAGATATTAAATTATATTTTTGGTTTACAAATGCCTTGTAATAAAAGCAATTAAAATCGGAATTACCAAAATATGACGATAAACTGCAATAACAGAGTTGGGAATGCTATCAACTGGTTTGCTTTTAACCAACTTAGTCCATTTGACCCACCAATTGGCCCTACCGTGCTGCCAGAAGAATTCATGTTCCCCAAAATTATTCGACTCATTCCGAGGAGCTTGACACATAATTTTGGAATAGGTCTTGTGCTCATGTCCAAAGTTCTGATATAAACATACATGACACAAGTCAAAATAGCACTCTTGACATGAATAGCTGCAAAAGAAAAGAAAAGAAAATTCAATTATAGAATAATACCAATACGAAGAATTATTCTCGTAAATGCTTAATTTTTAACAAAATCATACCCTTCGCTTATAGGCGAGCAACAAACATCACAAAAGATGTGCCATGGCTCTCCATGCATTACACTTAACATTTGCTTCGTAGACTCTTGCGCATAGGTCATGATGGAAAACCTTAACCGATTTTTCTTTAAAAAATTGACGAGGATGTCTCTGGAGTCAGCAAATACAGAGGGGTTTTCAGGCTCCATTAATACCTACAAACAACAATCAAAAAAGCTCAGTTACTTTTCATTATCCTGATAAAACAACTATAATTATAACTACTATTCCTGTAATTATTAGTCTAACCAGT
>JAHZMV010004119.1:0-14073 GCA_027743765.1 Coecobrya sp. COE2 | reverse complement strand
GCATAATTATCCAATTTTACTCTGCCTGTGCGGCAATGTCGGCATTCCGACTTTTTTGCCGAAACCTTCACACACCTGAATTTCTATCTGTGCACAAGCCATTTACATACAACGTGATGATATGAAGGCAATATAGGTAACAACTTGCAACTGAACAAAAGGACGACAATGAGCCACTGGGAGATATATATGATGAGGCTATTACAATGCAGGAAAGTGATCAAATTAGTTCCAGAGAAAGAACGCTGTCATTCATACTCGCTACCAAACACACGTCCCATTGTCAAAATTCGAATTCCTAAATCTTAATGGGCATTAAGACTTGTTGCGTTCTACTGGCATACTATATACATCCATTATAATCCGGCATGACGACTGGATTAATCGTTTAGTTTATTTTATAGGCTATTTTAGCATGTCAGTAAGATATGAAAAATGTCTTACATGAATGATACAAGTATTTACTTACATTCAATGAAAGTAACGTTAACAGAGAATCTTACATCAACCATTATAAAAGATTGCTTTACAGTTTTATAACACAGCTGCATTGACGCTATGCACATTTTTTACATTTATAAATATTCTATACTTGATGTTGTTAGGGATGTCCAACAATGGACTATTGTATTCTAGAAAACATACACTAAAAATCACATCCAGTGGACGAGTGGAGAGAAGTGAGTAGAGGTTCCTTTCTTTTTATCAAAAGTTACCGACTCTCTTTCGTCCGAGTGAAAAAAGAAACCTGTGTGTAATATTCTGAGTTTATTTTGATTTAATCAAACGCTACATGCAAATAATACTCTCGTCAGTGCTTACTCGAGCTCCTTTTCTCTTTTTTTTGTGTCGAGCTTTTGATTTGATAAACTTCCTTGAGGATGAAATCAGTAGAAAAAAGTGGTGAGAAGGAAAAGGAGGGAGAACACAATATTATTCATACTTCGTATTTACACATCCGACTCAAGCGATTGGGATACGAGAAAGAAACACGTATGTTCACTTATGTTTAATACAAGTTACGCCAACATGAATGTTCGTAACTCGTATTGTATACAGCTTTGTTTGCTTATTATTGCTATTTATTACTCATTTTCTGTTAAAAATAAGCAACTACGTCACGTGCTTTGTGTGCAGTTCTGCAACAGACGTTTACTAGATGATATACCACAATCAAACGATTGTTGTTGTAATACAGCTTACAATTTTATAAAGGCTTAGCAGTAAATGAGTAGTATTGGTTGTTACCACATTAACTTTTAAATTGACCTGTGACCTCCGTCAGACTCTATTTTGTTGTTCAGTATGATATGGACAATAATTGTATTCACTAGTGTTACAAGACGGAATATCACAAGCAAAAAAAGTGTAACGCATAATCATGCAACCAATTTGTTAAAAATATGAACTCATGGAATAACAAAAGATTGGTACACTACTGGAATTGGTTTAAATGAAAATTCCAAAAACCAATCAATCGTTCTTTAACCTATCAACACTTTTCCTCGCCTTTTCCCATTTTTTTATTAGTGTAAAACAATATTTCTCTTAACATTTCTAATGATGTGATCATAGTATTGGTCCTATTGAGTACATTATATTATTCAGTCTATATTTAGGTATGAATATGCTATTTACAAGCATAGTCTTTGATGCAATCAGCCAGTGCTCTATTTAATTCCATGAAATTCATCAGCAAACTACAAATGTAGTAATGCCAAGTGTGATACATTAGAAATATTCTTCATTAAATTTATTTGATCACACTTCATACAAATCAACATGCTGTATGGTGGTACATGTTGCAAAACGTCGTGGTAAAAAATGCCGATGGCTTATATATTTACATACGTGCAGTTTATTCTGTTTTGCCTGGCGGAATACTTCACATGCTGCTTTGTCTAAACTTTTGAACCCTCAAAAGGTGCAGTGTGAGTTGTTTAATTTTTTTTACCAAGGAACCATCCATCTGTTCCGAACGGCGGAACGTATCAAAGCAAAATAATTGCTCCTCCTATTATAAACATTCAAAGAAACTGCCACTACTACAAAAAAGTAAAGTGCATGGGAACGCTGAATAAGAAGCGGTAGCCTTTTTCTGTGTTGTCAGACCCTACAAGCAAAAATAAAACAAGTCTCGCAAATAGATAGTATAAAACACCAATGAGGTATGTATGTTTTATATATATACCCCGTTAGAATACATTGTATTATGGAATGCGGATAATCTAAATCTTCTATTAAAATTGGTGATTATTTAATAATTAGTAAATGATTATTATTATTATCTAATATCTATTATCTAAATTCTAATACAATAGAATGCAATTATCAAACAATGTGCCATCTTTTTACCCATTTCAGACTCTGGACAACTTAAATACTCATTGTCAGTTAGGCGCAAATAAAGATAATTATTAGCAACTACAAACTGTAATTGCATGCTGGAACAATTAAGCTCGATAATTGCTTGTAAACAGGATCTCAACCGATATAAATAGCTACACACACATAGGAAAATTGTTTTAATGTAACCGCAAGCAAACATAATTTTATTTAATATGGTTCTTTTATTGTGTTAATAATAAAAATAATCATAAAACATCTAATAAGATGTTTGATATTCAACAAGCTACTGAAGAACAACACCACATTCATGCTTATCAGGAAGCAGAAGAGAAGTGCTGAGCAATTGAATGTACTGAAGGTGTATTGTATGAATGCACTTGTGAAATGTATATGAAATGTTCAAGTAATAGTAATAACCATTACTTTTTACGCTTTTTACTGCACTACACACACAATAATAATAACAATATTATTACTCACTTAGAGCTTCATACATTATCCCTGTCTGTGACTTCTTTCAAAGAAATGTTGGTCTGCGCTTTTATTTTGTTAAGCTTAACAACTCATTTTCATCCATTATATAATAATTTATATACCAAGATAGATGCAAAACACGTTGTATGGGATAACATTTGTGAAGTGAGTAACTCAATAAGTGTTGTAAATTATGGATCAACTAGCTTATACAAGCAAGTAAGCTTGGCCCCGTGTGTGAGTACCTATGCACGTTCATCTGATTGAACTATAATGATGTATACAGTGTATTCGGCAGCTTTTTAACACATTTGTGATGATGATGGTGCTATGATTTTGGCTAGTCATTTCGCATGATAATGGGCTCATTAAATCGCTTTATCACCCAGACGCAAGTTCATACAGTAAAATAGTGNCTTATACAAGCAAGTAAGCTTGGCCCCGTGTGTGAGTACCTATGCACGTTCATCTGATTGAACTATAATGATGTATACAGTGTATTCGGCAGCTTTTTAACACATTTGTGATGATGATGGTGCTATGATTTTGGCTAGTCATTTCGCATGATAATGGGCTCATTAAATCGCTTTATCACCCAGACGCAAGTTCATACAGTAAAATAGTGAGAGGAGAGAACATCTTTGGTGGAAAATATATTATGTTCAAATACAAACACAGAAATAGGTGCAAATAAAACATTCAGACACCCAGGTTGAGAATGCAACGGACGTAGGCCGAATGTGTTACTGAAGATTGTTAAAAAACCAAGAGTATATTACTATCAGAAAATTCGCCAAACAAAAAGGTGTTGTGTGAAAATAAAATAAAAGTTTTGGAATACTCTTTGACAAAAAAGAATATCATGAATTCAACGACACATAAATTGCGGTTTTTGCCAGTGAACATTGAAGAAGTTTAAATTACTACTCTGGCTCTACCTTATCCCCGCCACCAATGTAATTGTACGTGAGATAAAACGCAAAAATTCAATGTTTCAAAATCAAACTGCCAAGTGAGAATTCTCAGGTTTCTTTCTCTTTCTTGTCTGTCTGCTGTGACAAAATTAAATTGAAGAATGGCTGGAATTTAAAGAAAATTCTTCGTTCTCACTCAAAAAGACATGTTGATCTAACAAAATTTCTTAACTAAGAATATTTCCTAGTATTTTCCCTTCACTTCTTTTCTCCTAACATTCTGCCCCCGACGAAGAATCTACAGAGCAAAATAGATTGTAACATCATTAAAAGTGCGCTCGCACACAGTGTCATGCCTTCTTCTAAATTTTACAACACTTTTTGCACAGCTTTTAACTTTAAACGATGCGTGCAAACATTCCCACTATGTATCCTATACCACTGACGCTTATCCATACGTCACTACTGACTACATAGTAATCCTAATCGTACTTTCCTAATTGAATAAGAGCAAAAAGTTGATAACGTGTCTTTAAGCAGCCATGATGATCATCATGATCATCGCCATAATCATCTTACTGGGAGTGTGTGACTTTTGCTCGAGTAAACTTTTTTCTCTTCGCTGTTCTTTACTCTATGTGTCGGTATATATCTAATAAGCCAAATTTTGTTGGTAACCAACATCATTCTTCCACCTTCCTCTGGCTTTAATTCTGGTATTATCATCATCACTATCATGTTCACGTACTACTCATACAGGATAAACGTGTGCGAGTGACTACAAAACATCGCTGGTTGGTAAGGAAAGGAAGATGGATGTATGTATTTGTGTTCTTGTTTTGAGATGTTGAGCGAGGTGATCCGTGTCAGACAAATGGGTCCATATGGCACAATTTAACCCTAATAAAAGCAAGATGAAGAAGTGCCAGTGAGAGCTGAGATCAGCCAGAAAAGAAGAAGAGATGAGCAAAATGTAAATTATCTAATGTGATGTATGCTACCCCACTGAAATTCGGAGCTTTGCTGCATAAGTAAAGATGGACATGAAATATAAATACTTGTGCATTGTTACATAATGCATAATGCGAACTATATTCCATCACAGAATAACATTAAGTGGTTCGACATGTACAACGCATGTTACTATGCTATTTGCCCTGTCCGTGTAGTCATGTCATGTTTATACTGGTTAAACTTTTTCGTTTTGATATAATATTGCAGAATATTCCAGAGGTACGAGTATATGTTAAACTAGTTTTAATGTTTTAAAATTTCATTAGTTGATGAAGGCATAAAAGGAGTATGAAATATTGCCCGATTAAATTTGAAAAAGAGCATTTGTTGAATGTGATATATATAAGCATAAATGGGATAGATTAATTTTTACTGCGACCAGTGAAAATTAAGCCATTTTCAATTTTCATAAGTGAAAGTAATGATTATTATGATATTCATTACTTAACAGACTGCTTAATTGTAGGCGCGGAACTGATATCACAGTAAATCATATTCTACTGCTACTGTGTGTGACCAAATTAACAGTTCATAGACAAATAAACATAAAGAGTGTTTACTGTAATAGGCTAACTTAACTGGAGCCTATCTGAGACTATAACTACTAATTGAGAAAATTTCATCTGTTCAGACCAAGCAAGGGAATAAATTGAATTTAATAACATTATTAGTAAATACAGACGGAGAACACTCATCATATCATAAACTATAATACCACTATAGCGATATCACTTAACCCAATTTAACCCTTCATCTCATTCCAATGAATCCTAAACTTGATCAACATAAATAGTAGGTAATGCAAGAGGACACACATGTCCATGCTCTGATTTGCTGAATAAATCTGACCTGGAGAAGGCTAAAACCAATAAGTGTAAAGATACTAATATTATGGTCGTTGACACTCCAGAAGTTGTAAAGAAAATGCAGCGTTACACAGCTTTTCATTCTGTGACAAGGCTACATATTATACGAAAGAAAGAAATATGTGTAAGAGACAGTGCAAAATTAATTCAAAGTAAATTGAAACAATTCGCAGGGATAGCCAATTACTCTAAATCCCAACAACAAAACTTTACATTTGACTAAACAAACGAAGAGAAATTGAGACATGTGCGCACTTACAGAATAAATTTGATGATGACATGATGATTTTGGTAATTGATACACATACGTATACACTATATAACGTACACAAAACTTGGCTTAATCTCATATTTAGGCTCTGACGTAATTGATATTTGCGGAGAACTAACTGAGCGAGTGAGCTAGAGACAGAGAGGAGCGGTCATCTCCATTTATCTCACTAAATCTTCACCATATCCACTCAACACTTTTGCCATTTATGAAGACGCCAATGACGCCATGCACTCTATAATAACTCGAGTAACTTGCACAATTTATAAACGCTCTTCTGATTCAATCAGACAAAATGTATGTACTATATCGACATGTTTCCATTTTGAAATACTGGTTTCCACCTCCAAGTCAAAAATCGTACTGGAGATATAAAAAATATACAATGCATTTGCCGCTGTATTGAATTCATCCTTTAGATCAATGTAAGAAGAAATTTTTTTATCACTTATCTAGTGACTGGTACATTGTATGCATTTCTATATAATATGTAACTCTCTCCCTAAAAAACCACTATCTTCCAAGAAATTTTCTGGTCCCCTCATCGTCATATCATAAAATAGATTTCTTCAACTTTTCTAGAAATAAGTATATTCGATTTTCTGTATTTTACCAAACCAACAGAAGTCGCATTGGAATTAGGATTACAATACAAACAAAAAAAGAGAGAGTGAAACTGACCTTTTCAACAAAACAAAGTTGGGATAAAGGAGTAAAGATACAATAAATAAGACAAAAACATAAGATTCACCCTTCTTTATTGCGCCAACTACTAAAAACTCAGGCACGTATATCAAATGCTTATACAACAATACTATAACATAAGAAAATGTTACATATCCATAAAGGACCATTTGCTTTTTTTTTTGTGCTCAACCCATCATCTCAAACTTTGGCTTCCTGAAGCAATAAAACTGAGTTTCGAGTAGGCCAACATGATTTGAATCAGAAAAAACTCTAAGCTTGTTGAATATTTGGTTACCTAAATATAAATGCCTTTCATTGCCCGCGGAGACGGTATGCTGTATAAAATAGGGGAATGAGTCAAACTAGGTATAATAAAGTTTAAAATGCTTAATGCAAACCACCCTGACTGTAGTCCTCACTACAGGACAGATTGGGACGAAAGGGCTGCTAATTATAATTTGGTTGGTGGATACATGTATATATATAACCTAAACCTTAACACTAACATCGTTTTAGGTAGCAATACAGTATTCGATAAAAATGCTACAATCATTTATTGCATAAGGATTGCAGTGCACATTCATAAAAACACCAATCGTGTAACATTATTCAGACCATCAAAGGTAAAGTTTAAAAATTGACTTTACAAGGCATAAGTCGCCGGTTTTTTGTTAAGTTAAAACCTTTTTCTTAAGTGTTTTTATTTTTATCCAGGTGCTTCTTTAAGAATATGTGATAAAGGGAAAAAACCTGCAAAGCTATTCATAGATTCCTTAAGAGGTTTATTGCTTTATTACTTTCATTTTCAGCCCTCGCTCCTGTGTACTTTAGAGTAATTTCTTGGTCGTCAATACTACATCCGCGGTACTACTGTCTTGTCTTGTGTGCAAAAATGGGAATGCTCACGATAAAAAAAGTGTTTTACATTCTTTGCATCAATGGCCCACCTGCGGCGGCCTAGAAATGGCAAGGTTCAAAAAATCATTTTTCTTCCTCGATTACAATGTAAACATTAATGGGACCAAAGATGAAATGCCTTGTCATTAATAAAGCCAATCCCATCATCATTCACCACGTACTTTATATTTTTATGTCTCGAAAATCGCTAACAAAATATACGTACAGTTAACCTTCCAACAAGTAAGTTGGTACATGCAATGCATAAAAATCAGTATAATCTATAACTCATTTTTCGTTTGTTTACGTTGTTAGCATTTTTGCTATTCTTGCACTGACTGCGCTACCACTGCCGTATTGTATAAGGCTGAACGACCTTCCTTTCCATACAATGCACAGTTGCATCTCTTCACATTTTCAAGATGACAATATGTGTGTATTGGGGGTAATAATCATAAAATAAAATTTGACGGTTAGGTACACACACGCATAAACTTTAGTGGCGTTATGTTGGCAATAGTAAATAATATTGTTATGCATTTTATATAGTAATGCAAGTACTTTAGTATATCCAGAAGAGGTATAATGTATAAATAAAATGTGTATAACACATAACGTAGGATAAACGGTACACCTTATTAACTTTTCGGCCTGTTACGACTCAACCTACAAATATAAGCGGCCACACTCCAAATAAACCATTTTATTGCACGTTTACTTTTTTACAAGTAGTTGATGATACCGCTGCTGACTACTAGCAACCAACACTTCTTGTAATATCACCGTATATCCGTACAGGTGTGTGTGCGTGTTAACTGCAAAAAAGCATTTTATACACGTAATATTATGTTTAAATAATTTGTGTAATATTTTTAATACGACTTGTGAACATTATTCCCAATGTGATATTTCCGATTTTTACCTACCACTGCTTTTTGTGAAATAATATATGATCGCCAATGAGCACTAAGGTGCTAAGGTGTACAAATTTTAATGAAAGCGAGCCAATGACTATTAATTAGCTGAAAAGGGAATCTTGTCGCATACCGTGTATACCAAGATAGCAAGTAGACGATCTTGGAAAGGGGACTTTCTGTGAAGCTGCATCATGTAATACATATACACATTTCATTCATTCTCAAAATTCCATGCCATTCAAACAATGAACCATGTTAAGAATACAAAATGAGCATCAACTTCTCATGATCTACTGCTGACATTCTCACTTTCCTTAAAACACGCCAGAACAAAGTCATATTTCGTTTGTGTATGCAAAACGTGAAAAGCAAATAAGATTGCGCCTGATGAAAGGCTATTTTGTAAAGATGCCCTTCTTAATTTAAAATCTTCAGTTGGGAGTGAGTGGCGGAGTGCAAGTATGCGATATGATGTGTTACATATATGTGTACATTTAGCCTGCATCATCGTGTCGGTCGACTGAAAATGTAGTCAGCTAGTAACTCTTTTCTTTCCTCTCTCGATCAAACACTCACTTCACACTCACGTGTACTTGTTATACGGATCTTATGTAAATGTTGGTGGAGCCACTAAAGGAGACAAGAATGCTGAATGTGAAATTCTCCAGAGGAGAACACAAAGGAGCCAGGATTTATTCAAATGACACAAGGACCTAAGTCAAGCAGCAATATTTTTGAACGAAGATACAACATGACTTTGTGCACTACACACGGTACACATCGAGACGACAGGAAAGAAATGACATGTATGGCAAGTCAAAGGAATGATACATTAGGAACGAATTCAGAATCTGGAAAAGTTTGAATGCTTCGTAATTCTCGTGGACTCGTTTTTGTATTTGTAAATGCATAAGCAAGAAAAATATTATATTACTTTTGCCAGTGTCCATAATAGTCTCATGCAGACATGCAAACATATTTCAATCTCATGAAATGATTATTTTAGCACTGATAGTGAATGTCAATTAAGAAGTTTTGCATTGCAATTTGGTAATCGATTTCTATCAAGTAATTACATTGATTATATTAATTATACTAAATATAGAGAAGTTTGGTTAAATTATTTCCAAAATTTGATAACTCAAGGTGATAGTAGAAGCATGATTATGGAGACGTACAAGAGTGACGAGTTCACCGCATAAGGTTCGTATCTTTATCCCTATAGTCTCATCCTTTTCCTTTGCTTTCGTCTTGATAATAAACCTAATGCATGAAACATGGTCTCAATCAACCAGGAGCATTCATCCATACTTAAAGTAAATACATAGGTTCATATATGTGGAGCTAAAATAGCGACGACGGAAAACTCTTTGAGCAAAAACTTCAGCTTTGCATTTTTGCTTCGTTTGCTTGGCTTTGCGTCGTAGTGATGAATGACAAAATCAATATAAAACTAATATTGTATTGCGCTACGTATTTTGGCGTGATGTTATACTGTCACTGTCAGTCAGTTTCTGATGCCTTCGTTTTGCTCAGGATTTTCCTCACTTTCTGTTATTCTCATTTTTCCTGACACGATTTTTACTTCAAGTAAGCGTTTCCTCGTTTTCGTATACTTAAATTCAACGAACCTCACACATTTACATTGTGCATTATGCATGTATATTGGAGAATGAGGAGACACACACATGTCACTTCACTTGGTTTAAAATACTTTTTTCTAAAAAGCTGAGTGCATGAATCACTTGCCCTTAAAAAGCACACCGTTCAGCATGCTTTTAACCTCCATTATGCTAAATACGCAGCCAGACTGTCTCTTTTAAGAAAAAAGCATTGTGAAATTTACAGAGACACGGCCAAATTCTGATAGATGATTTGCTGATGTGGCAAGATAATGCGATGCAAGCATGTATATATAATAATAATATCTTGAAAGGATACACATAGTTAATGATGGAAAGAAGGGAGAATGCTTTGACAAAACAAAGACTGAATTTCCTCCTAGAATTTTTGCTTTCAAAGTAGACCATGAAACATGATACAAAGACATCACGATATAAAATTGAGGATTTTTATTTAAAAATTGTTAAGCAAAATGAAAATGGTTGAAAAAGCGTTATAGAAGAAGTTTATTGAAATACGTACATATGAAAGCACAAAGAGAATATCACAAAGCGTTTTTTCTACACAGAAACTAATGGATTGCTACTAACCTGATGGAGGGTAAGGCGATGCCGAGCTGGGATCCGGAGCGCCATAAGCATTTCTGATGCCATAGCTTTCGTGAAAAGTGGCAGGGTCAACGAAAGGTTTTCGCTCATCTGAAGCTGAAACTGCTGCTGCAGCCAAGTAAGAAGATACTGGTTGACCATGAGTGTCCATATGGCTTGGCACACGGCTGGCATAAGGTGAGTAGTTACACCAACTCTGAGCACCGAATGCTGCCTGACACTCTGTGATTGATGAGGGGGCTCCTGGATATTTGTATGCGTCATTGGGCCAGAAAGGGAGACCATGACCGCCATGGTGTCCATCTTTCCGGTGAGAGCTGGGGGAATAATAAGCTGCTGCTGCGGCCGCTGAGGAACCCATTGCTGTGCCGTAAGGGTTGGGCTCGAATGACGAGACTTGGTGAGCTGCTGCTGCTGCTGCTGCTGAAGTGCTTGATGAACCGGTTCCACTGCCACCACTACTGGCACCACCACCTCCACTTGACCCACCACTTAATGAAGTGTCCACTGGTAAGGACCCTGGATAACTCGACCACGCTGGATTTCTTTCCTTCATTTGCTTTTTGGGAAGTATTGTGAGGGAATGCTATTATGAAAACAATTTATTTTAAATGATCTGATAGAAAATAAAATGCATTTCATCCTTACATGCCTTGCTCCTCAAAACCATCAGTTAATTATTTAATTAGTAATGTGATTTAGTATTGTTTTAAAGGAAAAGTGAATAAATAAGCAACCATTCCACCATTACCATTGTACAAAGTTTGAAACAAATTAACAGATACTTTAATAACAAAATTAATGGTACAAAATACATAATAAAACATATACAAAAGCTTGTGCCTTGCCACTTTAAAATCCAATGTCGGTTGACTGTACGTAGCTGTAGCTTGACAAATTAGTACAAAAAATAAAATGGGCAGTGCTGATGGATTCATTCTGTTAATACAATGTTGCCTTTGTACAGTACAGCAATGGAGGGAAGTATAAGGAAGATTACAGTAATTGAAATAAAAAGTACCGAAAGGGGCGATGATGGTGAACATGTTGAAAACAAGTATGTATAAAGTGTAATTAAAGTAAAATGTGACTGCAATGATACGTCTAACTTAATTATTCATAATAACCAGGAAAAATGACAAATTAAGTAATATAACGAAAGCAGCAAGTAATAAAATAACAACGAAGACGTAGCTTAGTAAATTGTATGTGTGTGAAATGAAGTAGATGGTAGTACTTAGTAGTCAAATTAATAGAAAAGCTCTCTAACCGGCAGCTGCAGAAGAGTGTCCCCCATAAGCGAGACTACAAGAGGAGGTTCCAGCAGCAGCAGCCGCTGCCCCACCACCCGCAGGGCCCACAGGTAATCTTTTAGCTGGAATATGAAGAGGTCCCGTGCTCGAGGCTCCAGTGGGAGAAGAATGTGAGCTCCCGTTTGACAAGGAGAGGGACATAGAGGAAACTATTGGAGAAGTTGACTCGAGTTTAATTGTATTATTATTATGATTATATGGCGGACTGGTTGTTGATGAGATCGGAGTTGTTGCTGAAGAGCCGCCTGATGATGAACTGCCTCCTCCATTTGCACCTCCACCGTTTGTCGTGCCACTGGTGCCACCTCCACCGCCACCATCATCGTACAAACTTCCATTCATCATGTTCATGCGACCACAACTCAAACTGGAGGAAAGTGGGGCGTCTAAACCTCCTGCTGAGGCTGAGGCTACTGCTCCTGGCCCACCTTCACGCAAGCAAGTAAATAACATTTTGTCTGACTTTTTTGAGATTCAGTTGACAAGTTGCTCCTCTTTCAGGATAATTTAGTTTTAAAAATATCAAACAAGATCAATTTTGTTTTTTTTTGCAAAATTTTAAATGCTTAGTTTGCAACGTTTGCTTCTTGAGATCTACACCAGTCTGTTCATTGAAAGTAACTAATTACAGTTCATATGTAAAAACACAACTATTCCACAATGTTTCCATCAAAACCTTCACTAGTGTGTTAGTTGAAGTGTTCAATGTAGCTAAATGCATGATGACGATGAAACTTGTAGTAACTGCCGTGTACCTGCACATTTAACATATTCAATTTCGTCTATTAATTAACTACTTTTAACGTTAGCCTTTTTTGTGCATCGTAGTAAGTCAAAAGCGATGTCAGAATATTCCTTCTTCATTTAATGTCTAGGCTGCAAAGCGATTCTTGACTAATTAATGCAAAAATGTTCGCACACTGATAAGCACTAAACAAACAGTATTCGTGCATTGCATTACACGCTAGAGTTGGCAGTTTTACTGGCTTTTATAGCTTTCGTTCCAAGTTACGTTAATGAAGCATAGCTGATATTTACAAAAAAGTGATTGGCATATACAAAAGTTTTTTATTTGATCATTTGAAATAAACTGTTAACTGAGACTACTGGCAAAATTCTATTTGCACGTGTCTTGCTATACATGATATTGTGTATTGGTAGTCTCAGCGTAAACTGGTCAGTTTTTGTAGGCTCATTTTTTGACTAATTTATTAGCAATTTTGATCATATAGAGATTTCCGATTTCTTCCGATACATTGAACGGTATCTCTGTCTGTATATATTGAATTTAATTGCTTCTTTCTTTTTTCCTTGCGCCTTTCTGCATATATGGAAAAACTCAATCTGTAAGAAATGAAACAGAGAGAGGGGAAAATGGATATATGTATGAATATAAAATTACACTACTTATAAAACTATACGTATTAAATAAATGGTCATCCAAGTCGATGATAGGGTTTTGGTAATAAATTTTTCATGCAAATTTCTTTATCGCTATCATTATATTAAGAATAACAACGAGCGACAACAGTAGCGGAATAGCACAACAATAATAATATAATAATGAAATATAAATCTAACTGTGAACACACATGAACATGAAATGTAATTTACGACGAAAGGAAGAAAAACTACTACTTTTTCATGAGATTTGCTTAAAAGTAATATGAATGTATGTTTTCTTGTTCTTATTTGCTTGCTTGCTGAAGGCATAAGATAAAGTAAAGTGTAAGTACAACAGGATCATAACATAACAACAGTACAGATAAAACTAATGATGTCTAACAAACAGTATCTCAAAATTCACGGTATGGTAAGATTTTGAAGAAGCGGCAGCATTAATAACATCAATAGCAAACAAAAATTATTAGCAACCCATTCAAAAAGCATGCTTATACATAGCTCAACATCCTCAAAAACAAAATTATCATCACTAATATGCGTGTACTGCGATTCAGTATATAGCATGTATACATATATAATTATTCACTAAAATAAATATAAACCAAAATTTCTGATCTTTGTGGAAATGGTCGTTGTCGCCGTGGTGTCCCGTGTTGGTTCTCCTAGGTGGTGAGGTGAACCTCAGGGACATCAGAGGAATGGGTTGGTGGGGGATACGATGTTGTTTGCCCATCTG
>JAHZMV010004118.1:0-12701 GCA_027743765.1 Coecobrya sp. COE2 | reverse complement strand
AAGTTAATTTACTCCAGCATTGCTTTCTAATTCAAACATGTGTTGAGAGTTTAGAAAAGCTATCACTGTTATAAACCACCGTGGTTGGCTATCTCTGTTGGCTATCTATCTAAAGTATAATTTTTAATAACATGGCTCAGGGTTCCTTCAAAAAGAAATATTAAAGGCCATATGTAGCTTGTTTCCTAATGAAAGCATAATTTCATACTCTACGATGTAAACTGGATAATCATTGTTTTGGAGGTTATAAAATTTTTCTTTGAAACATTTCTTTGGTATTCAGCAAATAAGCAAAAGTGTGTGACTTTGTAGTACTTATACTCCATTTGTATTATGTGATGATTTTATATTACTAATTATTATATTTAAAAGCTTTATATATATACAAATTACATAATGTTAATCCCAAATTGAGAGAACCGTTGTTCCAGAATATCAAAGGTTAGTTAAATAATTACATATATTAATATCAAGAAGATAATTCGAGATCTTCCTGAAAGTATATTTAATTTTAGGATTTAAATACAATTTTGCTATACTTGCACGGCATCTACTACTGTCGGTTCCTCAACTGTTTTAATAGTCAATAAGGTGTAATAGTACTGACTCTGGCTAAGTTTCGGTCAATCAGTAATTTACAACATAAATAAAATTTAAGTGAAGAGAATTGATTATTTGCAATATAACACAATGTGCTTGGATACTTACAACCTTAGTTGTTAGTCACAAGGTGCCTAATTTCTACATGAGATATCCGCTCTTAACGGATAAGCACAAATAATTGTACAATTTGCATTTATATTCCTAAAATACATTTATTATCAATAAAATATCTAATAAACTGATACACTTGGTAGAATGGTCAACATTTAGAAAGTTAGTATCCTCTGCAGCAGAGGCGCTGCTCGATAAAATTGCTTGGCTTTTGAAATAAAATCGTCCTTTATTTATAATACCAACAATTTCATTTATACAATTGCTGACATATACTGGCACCTCGGTACAGTGAAATTTAAGTTTTACTTACTTTAGGTGTACGGGACGTATGTACCATATATAGTCTAAAGTATCTTCATATTTTACTTAATTTTATTTCCAAATTAACATACTTTAAATGATCTTGGTTTTGGTAAATAATTTAATTATTTCACATTACCCCCGAATAATCACTACTTTTTTATGAAAAGGCAAATATAAAGCACATTGACAAATAAGTATAATGAAATGAAATAGATTTGTTCATGAAAATAATTAAATAAGTAAAAGCATCCTTGGTTTTTTAAATAATTTGACGATTATCAATGATATCTTCAAAATATTTATCTCCGAATAGTTTTCGTTATAAATTTTAGGTTTTCATCATGATAGTTTATAAAAAATGTGGATAGTATCTGAACGAATCACATTCGAAGGATTGAGAACAATTCCAACTTTAAAAAGGGAATTTAAACAAAATCGAAACTATCTTATTTGTACTCTAAAAACAATACAATTAAATAAAATGATCTGACAAAATTGGTTAACCTGTTCAGTGTTAAATTGATGAATGTCTATCACAAACAATCATTACACCTTCGGGGATTTGGTTTACCTGTTCAGTGTTAAATTGATGAATGTCTATCACAAACAATCATTACACCTTCGGGGAGACAGGATAAACAAATGTATACCATAAATATTTTTTGTTAAATCTTCTGTATTTACGATTGCTTTTGTTTGTAAAAAATCCTACACTTCAATAAACCGCCAAATGATAACCTCCAAATAACGCGTTAGCAGATAAATAAATATGACATTCAAACTGAAATTATTTCGGAGAAGATTCATTAAATTTGTAATTAAAGTGATTGGTTAGAAAGCCAACCAGTACTATTTGCACTATGTGGATAGTGACAACAAAACAGGTGCGATGAGGCTGTTTTGTTCTGTGTTGTGCAAATCTAATGCAAGTGTACCATATATTAGCTATTATTGTTTACAGATTTATTTAAAGCAGTGATAATAACTATTATTGAGACTAAATGAGACGAGAGATAAGGTAAGAAGGGAGATAAGGTAAGATAAAACATTTTCAGTTCTAGGTCCCACAAACCCTCAAGATGCACTCTTTTCATTTTTGACTTTTTTGTTTTGCTCCTTCATCATGAAAATCGAGATGAATCAAGCCTATGCAAAACATGTTATTTCCCATATAGAAAATTTTGTCAATGGGTCCAAGGTCAAGACAGTTGAGCACTTCGTACAGGACGGAAAACAAAAATTAATTATATACAAACTAATCCGGAGGTTTCAAACTACAATAATCACTAACTATCAAAAAACCGGAGGTGGCCCTGTAACCGTAGCCACGCCTGCAATGAAAAAGAAGATTTCAAAACTGTTCGAGAAGGGTCGGTCCCTCTACATTTGTAGCTTAAAATTGTAGCAAATTGAAAGTACTAATCTAAAGGACATTGTTAGCTCTAACATTATTATATTGGATAGTGAACACTAATGTTAAATGTTACCTTTGGATTTGAATCACGAAACATAAATTTTATGTATTGTTTACTTGGTATAAATTGTAGATTATTATTACAAACTGTAATCACTAATCTCGGGTTACAAATGCTGAATTATTAACTCTAACTGGAGTGGACACATGTTGGATTTAAATACTGGGGTGGATCAAAAATCCAAAAATCCACAGGTCCAAAAATCCACGAATCCAAAAATCCACAATTCCAAAAATCCANNTCCAAAAATCCACAATTCCAAAAATCCATAATTTGTGCAATATTAGGTTAGGTTATGTTAGGTTAGGTTAAAAAACCAAGTAAATTATTTGTGTATTTTTGGAATTGTGGATTTTTGGATTGTGGATTTTTGAACTTGTGGATTATTGGACTGTGGATTTTTGAACTTGTGGATTTTTGGTTTTGTGGATTTTTGGACCTGTGGATTTTTGGCTACAATCTTAAATGCCAAGTAAGGCTAAATTTATACGCAAGTTATAAAGTAGAGTACAAGTTGCATTTGTACCGAATTGTTAAAATTAATTTAATAAATTTGTAATTCGCGTGTAATTTATTGAGGTGCCAAGAGATACTCATGTGAAATACATGTGTGCGTATGCCAATATACAGGGGAATATGCATAGGGCGATGCATCTGACTAGATTAATTTATTTAACATATTTTTGAAATTTGAAATTTTTATACGGTGGATTGAAATAATATTTACTTCACACAGTCACAGACAGCTTGAGTAAGTTTAGAAAGTTAACATCTTTAAAATCATCATCTAATATTAAACAGATTGCATCATTTCAGACACCCATTGTGTTTATTGCACAAACATTTGACAATAGAGTAAGTACGGACATGATTTAATGCTTAACAAATGAATAATTTAGCTCAATCATCATTCTTCTCATATTCGAAACCAATCAATTCTATAAAATTGAAAAATAAAACAAACGGAGCATAAATTAGCTCATGACAGTAGAAAGAATTAAAGATTTAAACGACAAATTGTACTTTACCACTCAAAATTTACGGAGAAGCTAAAGAGATAGAAAGGCGAGTAAATTGGTTGTACGCTGCAAAATGAAATGTGATAATTTTCTGCAAAAAAATCACATGTACACATTTTATTTTGGGATTTATTTTGCCGATTAAATCGTTTACACTGGACTGTCATCGTGTACATTCTTTACTATGGTTCAAATTGCTGCTGTATAATCAAAGTATACATCGCCATTTAAAATGTACCCTAGGGTACAATTAAATTTGCAACTTTTTTGCGTTTAAAGCTTCTCCCAGTTAGTAAAAATACATAGGCCGAAGATAAGTAACATTTAAGCCTAAGCACAATCCAATTTATTGATTTTGTAGAATATGTTGTGTAATAAGGTGTTATTTTTCGTGGAAACAATTCAAGAATAATTGCGGTTACCTTTTAATAAACAGTAATGTATTTATTGTCCACATCACAAGCATTCAAATACTGCACACCTTATCTGATATCTGTGACCGTTTCTTATCTCGGTAAGGTGGTGAATGAAAAGTGAGACGTCAGCGGCCGACAAATTTTCTCCACAATATGTTCTCAATCTTAATCATTATATGTAACTAATGATAACATTCAAAATTAACAATTGAGAGTTAAATATTTCTTTTAAATTCATTTCCCATCAATTTGGTACTTCAAAACTTGAAGATAAATTGGTAAATAATAATGGAACCCATTTGTACTGTCCAAGTATTCAGAATAAAATTAGTAAAATCAAATGAAACATTTAGGCTTATGACAAATTGAATGTTTAAAATTAACCATCAGACTTTTTCTTAAATAGGTGAATGCTTGCATGCAAGTTTATATTTTTGTTAATTAATTACTGAATAATAATTATTTAGATTATGTTTGACTTAAGTTCCGAAAATCTGTCATCAACATTCGAAATGCGTATTTTCTTGTCAACCTTCTGATATCATATATCATCAGTGTGTTATTTAAACTCCTAAATACGGGGTGTATCAAAAATCCGGAATCCAATAATCCGGAAGTCCAAAAATCCGGAATCCAATAATCCGTTTGGATGAACAATAATTTTCGTTGAAATGAAATGAAATGAAATGAAAAAGATTGAATTATTTCTGGATTTTTGGACTTCCGGATTATTGGATTCCGGATTTTTGGATTCTAGATGTTTGGACCTCCGGATTTTTGGAATTTCGGATTTTTGGACTTCCGGATTTTCGGATGATTGGACTTCCGGATTTTTGGATTTCCGGATTTTTGCATACAATCCCTAAATACTGCCTCTGAAGAGGGCTAAAAGATTAAAACTAGTGTAGTTTTCTGACATGAAAAATGTACACCTACTTAAACTTTAAACTAGCAAGTTTATGGTTGGGTTATAGGTTTAAGACTTAAACTATAAATTTGGTTAAACTGTTAAACTCTTAAACCAGAGGTTGAATGAGCCCTCCCATTATATATTCTTATTATAAATAGGGTTGTTTATGAAAATAGTTATGAACTCGATTAATCAAGAAGGTAAGCTGTGACATTTACAAAATCTTTATCTCCGAATAGTTTTTGTTTTTAGATTTTTTAAGTTTCTATCATGGTAATTAGTCAAGAGTGGAAATAAATACATTTTTGATTCCCCTATGCATTTGAATAAATCGGTATAATATAAACGTCACCTGAAATATTTAAGAGTTTTATTTACATAAATCTTCCATCAGGTGACGATAGCGCAATAGCTTTTAAAAGTGAAGAAAAATAATTGAATTTGAAAAAGTACAGTTCAAATGTAATGCTTTGCTTTTATTTGTGGCAAGCGGTTTTACGAATCATCTGTCATCATCCTGAATAATAAAAATTAAAAGAAAATTGTTACAAATTGTATATTTAGGTCAAATCGGACCAAAATTATAGTTCCTTTAATGTCGCAGTTAAGATGCACTTGTTCATATAATCCGTTAATCAAACTTTAAAAAATGATTTTGTAAACGAATAATAATCATGTATCTAAAATTAGCCATTGAGTTTTCTCCATCAAAATTAAATGGCCAAAAATTATGACATGTGTCTTTCTTAAATAATTAATACCAATGGCACAAATGTTTTCTGACATACGAATTATTTTACCTAGATGGCTTGTATTTTATCAGACCATAACAGATGTTGTGCTGCGTGAAATTTTACAAGTTGAAATATGGAGAAAACCCATGTATGGAAAGAACGCCATTATCATATCTTTTCATCCAAATTACCGTAATCACACAACAAGAGATCTCTCCATTCCAACTTATCAAGGTTCATACAATCTTACGTTCAAAAAAGAACGAAATGTGCTGAATAGATTTAGTGAACATAACCTATCGAAAGCTTTCTCCTAACAATGAATGTACACGTATTCACAGCATAGACAAGTCATTAATGTAAACTTTTGAATTTCAAATCACAGTAGGTATTTAATTAAATTCTCAACATGAACTAAAATGAAATCGGTGCAGGAAATTTGACTGCATAAAGTAAATCCATTTATCACTCGTTTCTATCTATAATTACTAATTTCTTTACTCTTGCTAATCAAGCGAAGTGAAAAATATTCTTCCTACAGATCAGTGTCAATTTTGGATTAACAGTTTAATGTAGAGGTAAGATGCAGGTAATGAAAGCCATAAAATTAAACAAGGTTCTATTATATTGCAATTATTCTTTAAATGAGGGTAATAAAACTAGTGCAAATAGCACGCATGCGTTTGTGTACAAGATAATTAATCATTGCAGAAATTTTACTTCGATATTACTATCGTCCTGATCGGTCCCACACCATTGCCCAAGCTGCCAATATGAATCCAACTTATAAATCCTTTATGCTGTCTATGGAGATGAAATACATTGCGGCGTCGGAAAATTGAATCGCTCTTTTTGATTAAAATATCCCTGTAATTTATACAGTTAATTTGTCAGGAATTATCTCCATTTAAATAATATGTACATTTTATTAAATTCAGTACAATGTTTAAGCTAGCGAACGAAACCGAACGAACGAACCATCTTGCTTTCCGAAATTGTTAAAAATGCAGTAGTTTCTTTCTATACCCAATTATTTTCAGCTTCGGTTGAGTTTTAAATCAGCATTTTCCATAAAGTTAGATTTAAAAAGTTGTTAACGTAAATTGACTAAATTATATGCTAATTACCTTTAATTTAGACTTTTGTATTACAAGGCAACATATTTATAGCAGTCAACAAATATGTTCTTCTTGTTCTTGTGAATCTATTGATCACCTATTTTTAACTACACTTTACTTTCATGGTAATTTCCTAGAGCGTACTACCACATTTAGTGAACATTAATGTTTCATTACTACAATAAATGCAAACCTCATCAATTAAAAAAGAAAACTTATCCCCTATCTAGCGTGCCTATAATTACAATATTCAATTAGATATTTGTGAAAAGAAATAATTCGAATTACAAAAGCATATCTTTTTAAAAATTTTGATAGTTCAAAATTAGATAAGAATACAAAGCACATTATTGAAAAGAATTGTAAACTTAAGAGATAAGATTAATGAAAACTTGTTAGCTAGTGGGAAATCAGGAGTACCTGATATCTTAAATGTCCAAGCGATCAAGTAATTCTTAGTTTTGGCGTCGAGAATACAAAATAAATCTTTAATGCACTTAAAGATTTCAGCCATGAAAGCTTGTTCTTACCGTTTTTATTGAATGATGATTAAACCACTTAAATGTAAACTGTTGCCTTTATAAATCAAAAAATCCTCATCAAAGAAGCAACAATAGAGCACTTTTAATATCATTGAAAATCTTCATGAAGAAAAAAATAATTAACTCACAAATCCAACAACATGAACCTCAATCGAATAATATTTTTGCGGAATCTCAGATCTGTTGCAAAAACCAGATACTTTTCAGTAGTTTTGGGAGAAAACTATTCAGCTTAAATATTAGCATATCTTTGAGTAGATATTCTGTTGTTAAATGCAACAATGAAAATCAAATAATTTTCCAGAAATGAGTTTTCGGGAAAGAAATATATTTTATTCAAACGGCAATTCCTATTATTTACACTTTGCGATTGGTTACCCTGAATTATATAGATTTTAGGAATGCCTTTGGTGTTTGGTGTTTAGTAGACTATTCTTATTATTGTGTATTTAATCAAACAATTAAATGAGTTCGGTAAATACACTTAACAATTTTTTAGTCCAATTTAATTATTTAATTAGCAGATCGTGACCAACAACCACAACGTAAAAACTAATGTTAATATTAGAAACGGATAGTTACGCCAATAGTTCTTTTTGAATATAAAAATGTTATATATATTTTGAAAATAGATGAAAAAAATTCACCGCTGGAAAGTAGGGACATATGTAAAAATATTTCAGTATACGCTACTACAGGAAAAGCAAAAAACACTAAATCTGATGAAACCCTTCTTCCTGTTTCGCGACACTTTTTGGATAAAAAAGACGAACAGGGTAGAAAAGTAGGAAAAGGGTAGCGAAGAAGGAAAGAAGAATGGAGACATAATAGGATTAAGAAATTGAATAAATTTTAATTTTTCCAATAGTTGCTTATACAAAAAAATTTAATTACCTACTTTCCAGCGGAGAATATTTTCTCAGAGGCAACATCTATTTAAAAAAAAATAACATTCTCATATTCGAGAAAAACTATTGGTGTGTCTATTACTATATGCTACAACTTTCGACGGCACATCAAATGGGTTTGAAAATTTTCTATTGTCTTTTCATGGTTAGCAATGAAAGAATTAAAATGAAGCATCTATTGATAGATAATACAAATGAAGAGAAGGTTAACATAAATAATTAAGAATTTACCCCCTTGGTAGAAATATATATATCAATAATTTACCCCCCTTATATATATATCAATCAGAAAATATTACAATTATTCGTATAGCATTTAGATTTGTTGGCTCAAGACGCCAGTTTGAAGTTTAATCACGAAATATAAATAACAATGGGTGAGCAGGTAATAAGATAAAAAATATGGCATTGCTGTTAATATTCTCAATAATTAGTTGATATTGGCTATCACAATGAGAAACCAGTCATAGTCATCCATCTATAAATCTATATTCGTACGGCGGATATCGTTGTATATCTTAAAATGAAAGGCACTATGAATGATTAATTACTTGAACTTAACTTATCGGGCCTTATGTATTTCATTTTGTCAATTTTGTGTAACCATTAATAATAATACAGGACAAGTTTATTAAATTAAATGATATAATTACTGAATATTATTGCTTCTAGTATCACGGTAGAAAAGCGTACACTCAAACCAACCTCAATAAATATATTTAGTCAAGGTAATTAGTATAATCAATATATTACGAAAATGTAGAGGACACTATCATATTATGATATTCACAAAATTTACAATGTGGAATAGAAATATATTAGATTAATTCATTCAAGCCTAAAAGTCTTAACATATTTGTTTAAATTTTTCGCTTAACTCAGGCATACTTTAAAATAACCTAATACAGATACATACCCCAGTGTTAATTTTTCTCTCCAACGGACAGATTCGACCAAATATCTTCACCTAGATTCAAAACTGTGTAAATTTAAATACATACCACAATTCAGATTATTAACGTTTTGTGAAGTAGTAACGCCAATATTAATATTTATGATACACATGTGGGTTAAATTGAACAAGGTGAACAGCTTGAATAGCACTTGCCTTAGTAGTCGTTATTTTTAGTTGTCTAACCATTTTATCAATCAATAAAATTACATATCGCAAAGCATTTCTACTATCATAATTATATATACAAAATCGTTCAAGTTCATTTTTCTTATTTTTATTAACATGTTCATTACTGTAAATGAAAATTTTGTTATTCATTATTTTGTAAACTAGTAATAATAACAAGAATGAACAAACTTAATTTTATCTATTAAAACTATAAACCACATCACTAAATGTTATATCTAGCTATTAGTTTCCCAACAATATCGAAGGCCTCGTCTATTTCCTTAAAGATTTATTTATATTCGCTTTCTATTACCTTGCTATCAATTGTTAAATAAAACTATAATTATATAAATTAATTTTAATTTAATTTCGTAAATTAAAATTTTTCTGTAAACGACACCACATGATAGCTGTTCCACCTATATATAGGTGGTATTGCCATCTTACATACATGTAAGATGGCAATGAATGATGAATGCAAGAAACCGCCAGTTTCCAAATCTACATCGCAAACACCCGCCGTATAAAGTAAACAGGTCAAGTTTTTCCTTGACAAGAAATATAAATGTATCAGGCTGATGCGATTTTATATGCCCGGTTCAAATGGTATATATCTTGCACATAAACAGGACAATGAACAATCAGGCAGTCATAAGCGATTGTAATGGATTACAAGTGATATGTACTATACACATAAATGCAAAGAGATCAACATGTATACCGACTGAAATCGTAAGTGTATTTTGTAAAGCTTGTGGTAATGCTTTCAATATTATTATCTGAATTATTATTGCTTTCACTTTCTCAAACCATTTAAGAACGGCTAAGAATGCAAGTCTTTCGAGGCAAATTAGATTATTAAATAATTTAGTAACTAGCTTTGCGAAGATCAGGATTAACTGTAATACTGAAACATGCTTTAAATACTCATCGCATAAGAATTTTAAACAATTCACTTGGAAATATATAGTTTATGGAGACTCCTTCAATTATTCAAGTAACATTCTAAAGAAATTCAAATAATATGCAGATATGAACGAATCGGCAAAATATTGACACCAAATGAGATATTGATGACTGTGATTTACATTAATCATTTTTTAGATGACCTTGAAGCAACAACTTTGAAATTTAGGAAGACAAGTTGAATTAGAAAAGTACAACTCTAATGAAATGTTTTCATGCATTTGCAGAAAACGTTTTCACAAATCATATGTCAGTAAACGTAGATTAGCTTATAGAAAGTAATCACAAATTCTTACATGATTTATGTAGCATTAATGCAAGAATATTGTTGGTTTAATAATCGCAATTTATGATGCACTTGTTCATATTATCCGTTAGTCAAATTGAAAATGCCATGAGCGTTTTGCCAGATCTATATATCTGGTTGCAAATATGGTGATAAGTTGCAATATGGTGAAAAATGTGTATTGGAAGGACTCCACATCGTATCTCTACGTCCAAATTATGGTCGTTGCTTGAGAACAGATTTACTTCCACCTTGTTTCTAATCGATTGAAGATATTTGTTATTTATTATCCAAAGTAGAAATTGGATTGAACAAGAGCGTTAAACGAGCTATTCCGCCAACTTTTTGTAGATCTTTTGCACTCATTCGAGATTTGCCGTATTCAGTATTCTGGCATTTGTGAAATATCTTTTCATATACTTACCTTAGAAAGAGCATGCATGCAAATGAAGGCACAATAAGCTTGTATATTTATTGTGTAGTAAGCCCATTTCAATTAGATAAAATTGATTAGTTGATTTTTCTGCTAAAGCAGGCAGTCAAGACAAGCAAACAGAGTGGATGAAAGCTGAATTGACCTAGCTCAACGAAGCGATGCATATCATGAAGTTACTCATAGGCTAACAAATGATTGTGATGTTTTCAGTTCTAAATTCGGCAATGAAATCATAAAAATGAGCATTTTCAGCCATCTTTATACCTAATTATATTCTAAAGATATTTATTGATGTAATTTTAAAACCTTATTCTAACCGAAAGTTAGCTTACGAGTTAATTCCTTCTGTATAGATTATACAAATTTTATATCTGAGAAATTTACTTTTTATATTTTTATTTGCAATTGTGTATAGATGAGACTACGTCAAGTTTTTCATTTTACTCTAAATGTGTATAAAATCTAGCAGGTAAGCAGTTAGGAAGAAAATTACGTGTTTGAAATATTCGCCGTTTGTGTAACCAACGCTTTGTCTCTATTTTTTTATGCCTAAGAAGCCGACACTTACATAACTTTGGTTAGTTTTAAGAATCATGTAAATGAAGTAAATCTAAATAAAATGCTATTAAATTTAATTTCTAATACTTTTAAATTCCTCGTGTAATCTTGCATACGTAACCGTTTTAAAGATCCTTGAAATATTAACAGACTTAAAGTAAAAACTCCAAGAAGAAAACAAATTCAATAAATTACATTAGTGTTCTTCCTTCAAATACGTACTTTTATGGTTACTCACTCGACATGGAGTTAATCCCTAGGAAGCTTATTTACATTATGTTTCAACAATAATTACCTTTATCAAATTTATATATAAAAATAAAATCTACATAGAATTTGGACTCCATTCATGATTCAAATATGTGTGGATTTTTGGATAAACGCCTCGAGTTTTATCATATAACATAAGAGCCATTTGTCAAGAGCCCCTGGTCAAACAATATTATACCATAGATCGTTAGAGTGTGAAAAGTTGATCAACTTTGTTTGAGGAACATGCTGTCAATTCGCTTCCCTATGGTGGTGGGTGCGGGGGGAAGGGGTGGTTTAGCCCAGGGTCAAAAATGTTTATTCCATAGATCGATAGAGCGTGAAAAGTTAAGCTTAATCACGTCATGTCGCAAAATAAATAAATTTTGTGGTGACAGAATTATTGATAAGTTGGGACGACAAATCTTGTGTTTGCATACCTACGACAAACATTTTAGTCAAAAGGTAACTTCTGCTTATGGCTTTTCATGCTTTGGCAGTTAAGAGCAAATTGTACAATTTGCTTATGTACTTCTCTGTGCATTCATTATTTAATAACATATTTAATAAACTCATACACATGGAAGAACGGTTAACATTTTCCATAGTCAGTATATTCTCTTTTCGACAAATGGGTTCACTTTCGAGATAAATGCTGTCATTATTTAAAAAATCACCAATTCTCCTTATACAATTGTTGATATAGATTGAAGCCTATTTGTATTCCATGCCATGAGTTATAATGATTACTCAGTTTAGATTTCCGTCGCGGAAAAATGGCAGTAAAAAGAATTATCGACGTTTTACTTAAGGTTTATTTCCAAATTGACATACAATTTAAATGGATCTTGATTTTGATAAGAAATTTGATTCGCAATTTCGCAATACCTGTAATAATCACTAATTTTAATAGATGACAAGGAAATATGGAGCACTTGGCG
>JAHZMV010004117.1:0-13051 GCA_027743765.1 Coecobrya sp. COE2 | reverse complement strand
AGTAAGAAAGAAGAAGAAGTGTACAGTTCAGAGAGTACACATACACATTGGTTTTTTAGCCCATGAGCGTCGTCATACATTCTTGCATTAAAAAGGAAAGTGGAGAATGGAGAAGAGAGAGAGAGAGAGAGAAAGAAAAAAGAAAGTGATTCAGATTCAGGCAAGACACATTACATAAAATGTATCCCTTTGATTTCCACTGTGTTACAGAACGTATTTGAGCGTAGATATATATTTGTATAATAATGAACGTAAGTAAAGTTAAAGATGCTTGATATCTTGCTTAAGCATTTTCCCATGAAATCTTAACTATTCTTGCCTTTAGCTCATTCATGTGTCCCAATTTATATTGTCAGAGTGTAGTAAAATAGTGCATGTATAAATGTAGCCGATTTACGACCTGCTCCCCAATTCCGGCCTTCATCTGTTTAAGAATAAGACGATGAACAAGCGATACGCACATCTATCTCGTCGTCTTTCCAAGAGAAGGTGTAGTAGTGCTAGTAGGACAAGAAAGAATTCTTGAGATACGACCCTTGTATGGATTTTATGCAGCTCAAATTGTACCTCTCTTCGAAACTTAAATTAGTAGGGAAACACACACTTTTATATGGTGAAAAGACTTTGCTTGCATTGTATTGCACTGGATTTCCGCTCGTTTACCCATATGCCATGTAGTATACCTACATACAGCTCTAGTGTTAGAAGTTTTCTATGCTTTATAGCTCTCCCGTTCGCTGTTTCTTGATACGTCTTGCTGTGAATAATAAAACATGTTTTCTCCAGCTCCGTTTGCCTCCTTGTTCTATAATATGTCGTGCCTCATAAGTACATTACCTTGTACCAAATAGAACACTGCCTCGGTGTGCACATGGTTAACAGTAAGAAGAAAATGGAATATGCCAAAGGCTTTCTCCGTTCCTCATCTGATCTTACATTGATTATACCTTTGGGTGCGATTCTTCAACCTTTTACTGTACTTTCATTTATTATTACTTCTCTTCCCTTCCCATTTCTCATTTATCTACTACTCCTACAGTGTTTAGCTGTGGTGGACCCAGCACACTGTAATGGAGTGGGACGTTGAATTATGCGAATGAGTGTAGAGTTTAGCCGATAATTTTTTATGCTGAAATTAGTAAGTAGCACAAATATGAACTTGTATGGAGCATGCTTTATTGAGGATAGAAAGTATAAAAATAGCAATAATAATGACGGCTTTGAGACATGTAATAATAATAATATTATGTATCTATTTAACACATGAGACTGGTTGGAGTTTGAGATGCATCATTAAAATGTTTTACGATGTTTTCTGTAAATACAACCGGATTTAGATTACTATTATATACAGTGATGTATTGATATTGATTGACGCAATTCCTGTGGAATTTTTCAATGATTAATTTGGCTTTCTTCGCTTAAACTTTGGTTTACTCACCCTGTCCTGTTACCGATAAGTGGTAAAGAAGAACTGATGTGATGTAAGAGTCTTACTGTTAATGCAAGTAAAAATAACTCATTTCTGACTGAGCTTCTGTATCAGACGCAAAGCATGAATCATTATCTCTCCAAGCTCACTGTTTTTATATAGTTTTATGCATGTATACCGCTCTGTCTGTGCATTTTATATTTATTAGGAAAAAAGTATTGCTCATTTGCAATAACTGTTTTTCTCTCCATTAATGCATACACGTTGTCTTATAAATATTAGACTCTGTTAGTTGTTCCCTCTGCGCACACATTACATTTGAGGACATCACCTTCTTGAAAATGCATGAAAGATGCTCACTGCTATCTCTCACTAAGTTGATTATATTTTAAGCTTGATTTACGATTTTATGCAAAAACGACGTGGTGTGTGGAGAAGGAAAAGGATAGTGCTTGCTGGCTTCTCTCTCAATGTGCAGATCCGCTCATATATCAATCTAATGTGGACGCTCATTTGAAAAAGGCTGTTTTAGACTCTACTTTAGTCACAAGAAAATCTCTCTTTCTCTCTGTGAGTGAGTTTTCACGAAAAGATGGATCACATCTGGCCGTTTTTGTATATACACACACACCGCTGTACATATACATATACAGATATATAATGTACAGTGTACACCCTATTAGAAAAGGAGAAAATGAAAAGACACACTTTTTGTACAAAAAGTCATGCATGAGTTGCCCATAATATCTGCGTATTATTGCTATCATCATCAAGAAGATGGGAGGTTGGTATTTAGTAATGATGATGCTGCCTGGCGCTTTATACATTTTCTATTTATCCTCTCTCTTCTGCTTCATCCCAGCCAGTGTAGTACGCCACCAAGACGAGAAGGAAGAAGAAAGAAGTGATATCCGTCGATGATAAGATATTTGGATTCTGCGAAGAAAATGGTTAAAATTTACGTTGTTTGCAAGTGTAGCGTTATAACAGGCTTTGATGATGATTATATTTTAGTTGTGTAGACAGACGATACATAATAGCGCCGAGAATATCTCAAATGGGACGGAGTTAATTGATACAGACTTGGTTTTATTATTATTATGACAATATGCACAATCTCCTCTTCAGACAGAGTACTTCCTTTCCAGATGGACAAACATACAGTGAATTGCTATCAGAATCTCTCTTCTCTCTCTCTCCTTTCTTTACTCATCATCATCAGCAAAACTACTGCAGAGACTAAATGCTAGCATCACCACCAATGAATTTAATATAGTTGGCACTACAGATATTAGTGAGAGAGGGAGATGGGCGCTTCATCTTTCCTTTCCACTTGAGATGCATTAGCAATACAATACCATCATTTTATCAATTTCGCTGCTTCTACTCCTACTCGAACAGGCAAATAGTATGATTCAGCGGAGCAGTATAGCGGCAATGATACAAATGTG
Organism: Coecobrya sp. COE2; assembly: GCA_027743765.1. Lineage (NCBI taxonomy): Eukaryota > Metazoa > Arthropoda > Collembola > Entomobryomorpha > Entomobryidae > Coecobrya > Coecobrya sp. COE2. The sequence goes on along the minus strand of JAHZMV010004117.1, from coordinate 10,168 downwards.
TAATACTTTTGCCGAGTTGAGTGTGTCAGTCTGATGAACGGATAGAGTAAAGTCGAACTGAATATTTATAAGATGATCAATACTACTCGTAAGACGAGCTTATATAAACGTGTTATCAATAACCAAAAATAAATTCTGTGTAATACGAAATGGCAAAGTGAAATGCAAAGAAAAAAGAACAAAGTTAAAAATGAGTAATCTTTGGAATTTTCAAATACTTTGCCCTTCTCTCCCTCTTTTTCACAATAATCATTCGTCGTCTACATCCTTTCCTTGTGTTTACTTAACTCGAGATAAAATTGTTATCTTTGTTTCGCTATATTATTTGTATCACATCACAAGCTCCCATGAAGGAATAAAAAGAACAGCAGAATCCATATAACGTCAGCAGAACCTAATGTGAATAAAAAAACCGTTGCTGTTTGTTAATGTTCTCTCTTTTTCCAGTTTTCTCTCACACATTCATACAAGTTTAAGTAGAAGGCTAATCTCTATCGCGCCTCATGCATTTTCTGTGTATTTAAGATGAGAGGTGGAATGATGCATTACTTGAGATGTGCAAAGAAGGCACAATATCTTTTTTTTTCTCGCTCATTCACAGTTTCTATTCCCGATGTATGCATGGTAAATGTGTGAAGATGATGTTACTTCTTATTTTGTACATTTTTCTCCGCATTCTAGACTATCATTCCTTGTACAAAGTTTGTATATATACCAAGAAGATGGGTTTTGGTAGTGTATTTAAGTCATTTCGGTGTTTGATTCTTCTTCGGTTGCCGCTGCGTTTGGCAACGGTGATGTCTAAAAATTTAGATCCTCTTAGAGGTTTTTGATAAGAAAAAAGAACGTTGATGGTGGTGGTTGGTAGTGGAGAAGAGGAGCGAGGAATACACAAGTAGTATAAAGTGGGCAACCAGATGAGAAGCTGTGAAAGCTGTTTCTGGTGTGATGCTGCTGCTTTGCTGGTACTCAAATATTACGCGGTATACACACAGTTATAAGTATGCATGTAGATAATGCGAAATCCAAAATAACTTGGGAAGCCTTAATGGCACGTCATTATCCTGCATAGTAATCAGCCTGCCACATTTCGCTTTGACAGATAAAAATAATAAATCACCGATACTTCTCCTTTCTCATATCTTTTTCTTTTTTCCCTCTCTCCTCTTCTTCGTCTTCGTCTCTTCTCATTCTCCAAGGTTTTTTGCCTTTTCTTTTGTGCCAAAAGCTTGTCTTGCAGACGCATCTCATATTTATATAACGAGATGTAGAAAAGGAATAGACGTGTCTATACATACAAAAAAACTGATATGAAATTTAAGCTCGTACTTATTACGGTTTTAGTTTTTGGTAGTGGTGGTGGCAGTGCTGCTGCTGTTGAATACCGTTAATATGTCGCTCATTCCTTATTTTTTCCTTCTGTTTAAAAGATAGATGGACCCTTTAGCATGCATGCATACATAACAAACAAAAAAATTTTCACTAGGTGAAATTCCCATCTTCATCTTTCTCTCGTTTTCATCCTTCTTGTGTCTTTTCTCGTCTTTAGACAAGTAAAGGCAGAAAGCCTCATCCTCATTTCTACATTTCAACAGAGTAACGTGTGCTGCCAGCAACATTTACAAAAAGAGAGGAAAGAGTAAAAAAGTCAGTTTTCCCTCTTTCTCTTCTTCTCAATACACATATTATATACGTGAGCTGTACTCTCCAGGAATGCTCATTGTATGCAATGCAATGGGTTGATGTAATCGTGCGAAAGAACGACGGCTTTCATCCTTGTGGTTAGCATTCCTTCCACTGCTCCTTTCATTTTTCAGACACATGCATGAGTTATTTCGTCGCAGCTTCTTTCCATAGTTCTGGCAGTGTAGTGCTGCATCAATGAGGCGCGGCATGTATTTGTGTACATCTCGGTCAGATCGGAATTATGACATTCCGCTTAGACTTCTGATAATAATTTTCCCTTTTCCTTCAACTCTTCTTCTATATTCTCTATATGTAGTCATCAACATTGCTGCGTTTCTTCGCTTGTTCGTAATCATAATTCGCAGAGCGTACTTTCTCGACGTGCGAGCTGAGAAGAAATTTTTGATTTTGTGGATGACTTTTGATAGGTTTTATGGCAGAGTTCCTTCCTGTGTTACATTTGCCTTGAGGAGTTGACTCTTTGGTACATTTCCTTTTGCTCTAGTTACATTTACATTTCGTATTCTGACATTACTCTTTCAAGACAAAAATGGTGATGCTTCTTCTAAGTAGATAGGTTTATATGTATGTCTTATGTAGGAAAGGGAGGGTGCATGCTAATATTGTGTTATATAATAATAATATGTGTTTACTCACAATTTTTATAAATGTCAGTTGGGGCATATGAGATCAAATCAAAAGTTGTCTGTTATTTTATGAAGCTGCCACCTCGCTCATAGAAACCAGTACTGTTCGATTCATATAAATACTGCCTCAAGCCAACGTTATCAACACCGCTTTTTATTTGTGAAGTAATGGTGTGTTTCACACAGACACATATATTTTGAAAGAGCAAAAAAATCACAAAGTTAAATCATCCAGGCGCTTCAAATGTATAAAAGGGAAAGAATAGTAATAATAATAATAATTTTTAGGTTTGTTTGTCTCATCGGATAACGAAAGAAAAAGTGCTGCAAGGGTTATTTGATATAATGATGAGTTGATGTCGATATGTTGTACGTGTGCCTAGGTATACACTTTTATACACACACTCATTTTTATGCACTTGACTGGGATGACTCTTGTTGTTAAAATGTGTGAACATGATGATATGCTCAAGATTTCGATTATTATTTTGGTTCCTGCCCAAATCTATCTTACCTATATAGTGATAGCTACTCCTCCTCTTTTTTTTATTCTGCTGGAAATTTCGTTATCAGTAATGAATAAAATGTGTGGTAGTGTAATGGACATGGAAATGCTAAACATTTTTGCTGCAAGATGCATAATAAATTTATACGTGCATTTCTCCACTAAAGATAGTGCCATTGGATTTCATCATTACCTGCACGCACTTTGCCTGGTAATGCAATCCCATCATCATCGTGATAGTCATGTGATGAGCTTGAAGCTTACACAAATAATCATTCGAGAGCAGTGTTCACACAGAAAACAACATGCAATAAGGGATGTGCACTTTAGTTAGGCATAAAAGGTCAAAAATGACCATAGCTTGCCTAACTATCACTTCAGCAAAGAAAGGAAGGAGTTGAGTTGCTCTTGCTTGCTCTGATAAGGAAGACTGATAACAGAAAAATACTTTTTTAAGGAATTGTACACTTTGATGCATTCACTGTTTATCAGAGACATCAGAAGAGTAAACCTTTTTTGAGAAAGGAAAAAAGAAACAAGAACTCGTTCATCAGCCCATTTCGTCCGAGTAGCGAGCTGAACTAAATCTTTACTTTTTGATCTCCCAGCAAGAAGAGAAGAAAACAAACGCAAGGGCAGTTCGGACAAAGTGTAGATGTTATATTGTATGTATATAGGTATAATATGCTTGATACATCATCTATATAGGATATACGTAGGTAATAGTATGTGGAATTGTTCCAGATTGTGACACTAATTGAGATCCCTTTTCATACCTTGTAACTGTATCCTCTGTAAGAGTCATGTAATGATGCTCGAGCAGTTTAAACAATTTTTATGAGAGCCATGATAATGTTCTCGAGTTAAAAATCAAAAAGGTGATGAAGGTATAAGCAAGTACATAATTGAGGTAGTTGTGATTGAAACTGGTGATGATGATGACAGTTTTCATTTTTGGATGTTGTTCTCTTTCTGCAGCAGTCACAAAATCCTTTTTGTATGGTTTGGTATACTACTGACACTGGTACATTATATACCTATGCTTATGGTTGACAAAGAGAAGAGGGAAGACAGGAACAAAGATAAACGATGTGTTTACGGGTGAGACGTTAACCGTTTAAGTACGGGAGGGGTCCAAATTAGACCAATGTTTACAAAAGTTGGAAAAATGAGGGCTGATGCTGAAGCATGATGATGGGCAGTGTATGTTTATGCGTCTATTCCTGATGAAATCAAAAACCCATTTAAGTCATATTATTGCAGCAGGTGAGTTAAGTTATGTGAGGAATCCTCAATATACTATGCATAGGTATATTATTTGTCAAATACGGAAAACAGAACCATTGTCACCATCAGTTCTGTAGTATACACAAACATTCTTATTTCTGATCAAGAATGTAGATTATTTAATTCGACTAAAATAAAAGCGAGAAACCCATTTAAATAGATACATTGATTTTACTATTCTTAGAAATGTGCGCATTCCCTCAGAATGAAGACACTGGGAAAAGGGTGGTGGTTGTTATGATGTTAAAGACTGCCCATTGAATTATATAATGATTTCGTGCACGTAACCATATAGGAACACTATCCACTTAACTATCTCTAAGTAAGTGGCGTGGACATATATACCATCAATTTTTAGATGATGATAGCCTTCCTTTTTACAAAATCAGTTTTAAATAAAAAATAAACTACTGAGCCTTTTAAATATACATGTACATATATGCCTTCTTACAGCTTGTATAAACGGTGATGATTAGGATAATTTAAAAGCATGGCTACCTAAACGAGATAATTTGAAGGTAATATATATCTAATTCTAGGCGAGACTCCAGGTTATATAGAATGAAATCGATTCTGAAATACTTTCTATAATATGCCCAATTCGTTGAAATTGAAATTTTATTCCATCCATCGCGGAGGGACTGGATAGGAAAATATTTTCCGTCTGTAATTATAATTACCACACTTGACTGAAAGTGGAATCAGACGTCTACTTGTATATTGTTTCTTCATCAGATATAAGAAATTTACCCTTTTACATGACACTTAAACCAGCCGAGAAAATATTTTTCCGACTTGATTTGGATAATGTGTAATAATTATTATTACAATGTTACCTTCTCATTTTGCTGGGCTATTACGTTAGAACCGAACCCGGACGCTTCTTTTGAGGGACAGTTTCAGAAATAAGCGACTTTGATGGGCTTTATGATAAGTGGCAAAACGGTGCTTGTAGTCGCCTACATCACATACACCCTAATTTTGTGTAATTTGGTTAAAAAATTGATTGGATTTCTCAAGCGATGCTTTGTAGTTCGCAAAGTGTGACATCTGCGCTGTTGTTGGCAAAACTGTCGAAAAGGCCGTCTTTTTCAACAAAATTCCCTGATATCAGCAATTATTTAAGCACAATACCCCCATTTTTGTCTGCTGTATTATTAACATTGCCAGCAAGGAATGGTGTAGTTGTAGTAGTAGCTCAATTTTATCTCGCTCAAAAAAATCGTGCATGAATTTCCTAGTTTCCAGAATAGTTTACGACGAGGAATTCTTAATGTTCTTCTCGTGCAAGCTTTTGCTTCACTTTTCCTTCTTGCTATCTTGAAAGTATTCATTGTACATGCATTACTTTTTGTAAACCCGTATATACCTACGCATAAATACCCTTTATGTACCGTTGTGTGTATTTCAAATAAAGAGTGCTTAACTAAAAGAGCTGATATTTTACTGCACAAGAAGGAAAAGTTAAAAGCACACACATGCACAGAAGGAGAAGAGGAGGAGGGCTTTTTTCTACGTTTTCAGACATCTTAGATGGGATCTGCTGATAGAGAACTCAGCAGAAGATGCCCAGGATGAGATAAGGCCCCCATTTCTTACACAGCTGTCTCTTTCTTAGAATTAATGAAGATTCTTATCAAATATTCCATTCCAGATGGGAGTGATAAGGAGGAAATCGCTCTTCGTCTTCAACTCTCATTCTCATACACTTTTGTAGCTTGGATGTAGCACAGGGCAAAAGCATAGTGTATTCAGGAGTAGTGTTTCTACTTTCTACTAACGTGGTAAAAGGGAAAAGAGCAAGACAACATTCTTTTCTGGTGATATTATGCCACATAGCCAATGCAGTACACAGCTACTTGCTGGTAGTTCATTTTTTATATTGTTCAGTTCAGATGATAAAACACGAAAAAAAAGAATGAGTACAACAACATTGGTGGCACTAACATAGCATATCAACAAAGAATCGGTGGTGGTGGTTTACTGTGCGAAGCAGAGAAAAAATCGGCAGTATGTGTAATATAGTAATTTTGTTGCGTGTTCTTGCGAAGTAAACGTAAATATCGTTTGTATTTAGGTATAATGTATATCGTTATTGTCGATGTTGAGTATGTGAAAAGGTGATGGTGAATTCCATGTACACATATTCATTTAGTTAATTTTTGTTAGCACATTGCTACGAATTTTGTTTGGATTAGTTGGATGGATGTTTTTACTACATGTTTTACTAATCGATTATATATAAAATGCTCTGCTTTCCAAATATTATTAGAAAGCAGGTGGCTCATATTGCGCGGAAAACAATGAATTGTTCACTTTTCGCAACAAAAATTATACATTTTTTATAGATTATTCATGTAAATGCGGTGTATATTTTCTGACATTGAAATTAAGTCATATTATATGTACTACCTTGTTATATATAGGTATATAGTGTAGCTGTTATACAACACCATCGTCAGCAAGCACAGCACTTTGTTTCTCTTTCTTGTTCAAGTTATATCACACAGGATTTTGACGAGTTCATATCGTCCCATTTATCTCCATTATTGCTTGGCAGAGAACTCTTCAAAGATTTTTATAAGAAATAACTACGTGGTTAACTGGCTTGACTGACCTTGTTCCGATCATGATTTGCTTAAAAAGTTTTGCTATCTGATCAAAAAACGATTTTTGCATTGATCTTGATGGAAGGAAAATGCCCAAGTTACCTGTTACCTACCGTATTTACCACAGTTCAAGCACTTTGTACAAACCTTGTTTTGTGCTCGTCGTCTCAATTGCATTGTTCCTCTTAAAGTTGGTATCACAATCGTCTTGATGATCATGGAAGAAAAATGCAAATCTGCTTTGAAGTTCGATTGATGCCAACCACGTAGCGTAATGTTTCAACTTTTTATGTATTGCTGACTGCTGACTATTTGGCTGATTATTGCTGATGGTGATGATAATGGGAATAGCGACACGATGTATAGGTTTTGGTCTTTTGGTGGTGATGGAAAAACGAGTGCAAGTGGCAGTTGTGGTTGTGGCAGGAGCAATACAATCATCGCCATTCAATCCCCAGCCCGTCTCGTACTTTCAGAAATGTTTTCTAACTAAATCTTGATTTTTATGCGTCAATTTATTAGGGACTGAAGCACTTTCAGTGCAATTTCACCAGACTTGTCTGTGTGTCTATTCTGCAGGTCCATGAATGCTTCTGAGGATAATGTTTGAGCTTGTTACAGTTTAATGAAATTTGAAAATTTATCCGATACATGTCTACAGCGTAATATTCAAATGCCTCTCGTGTTGAATACAGTTTTATGCACCTGATCTTGATGATGATGGCGATAGGTAAATAAAAGATAGTAATAAACATTAGCAAAACTCGTCTTCGATGGCTTATTGGTAGTAAAAAGCACGTTTCAAACTTGTATACACAACGATTTAAATGCCAAAAACCTAGTAATAAATAGTATTGTATAGTATAATAGGCGCGTTATAAATGTGATGTAGCTTAGCGTACAGTAAGCACTTATCCAATCTTTGCCAACTGAACCAGCAATCGATAAAACCCTATGCAAGTCCAAAGTCAATAAGTATCTCATTTTCTCCCTCTCTTTGGTGCTGCTGACAAAGAATAGTTTTAAAAATGGATAACCGCTTCAATTTACCTCAACTCAAATCTCAATCGGTTTTTTCTATTAACTCGCCTAAAAAATCTGAAGAGGCTTAAGTGCACATTATCAGAATAATTTAGCTTTTGATATTGGCACAAATCAAGAATGTGTTGGATTCATCAAAGTACCTAGTAAGCATACATAGGTATACAACCATCTATCTTTCTTGGTAAAATTGGGATAAAAATTTGTCTCGTCTAATACCTATTTGATGGATAAAATGAGCCAGGTAATCTCATATTATACTTGCCAGATGGATGATACACGGCATGTAATACTCGTTGTGTGTGATTTTTTTTTACCAAAGAATGCATTCAACTGTCGTCTCTCTCCTCTCATCAGTATAAAAATGTGTACATTGTGATTTGATTAAATATGATGGAGACAAGATGATGGCGATGTTGACGTGGAACAAGCATAAGAAAGGGGTAAAAAGGCTTTTCCAAACTCAATCCTAATCTATATAACTGCTATCCCCACCGCCGCACCATTATGACGCTGAGCGTATAAAGGTGTATCACCACCGCATAATGTTGTATGTGGAGGATGATGATGATATCCCATTTTCCAAATAAAAATAACAGGAACACAATTACAATGCATAAAAGTTTGTTATCAAACTAATGGCTTTTGGCTATTTGCGTTTGTCACCTTCAAGATTTTGACCATAATGTCCGATAACGAAATGACTTGTGTTTAATGTGCATGCATGCTACATACAACATCATGTAGAATAGAGCATTATATGAAAAGCAAAAAAAAAGAGAAAGACGCAGATAACGATAAGGTTTCTCTCTCTCTCATCTTCATACTGTCGTCGTGTGATATGCCATACCATGGCTTCCCACTAAAAGCATGCCAGATTACAAGTTTAGTGAGCAGTGGATACATTATCTATGATGGTACCTGTAATGCTCATTATATATTATATTCTACGCTATCGCACATAATATTGTCATCGTCATCAGACAAAATTGTATGTAAAAGTGTACGTAATATTCCTTATATGGACTGCTCCTTTTCTTCTCCTTTGATAAAGTTGATGAAACTGACTGATGATGATGTTTTTCGTGTCATTTAAGAAAAATGCATTTCTACCAAGTTTTATTTTTTTGTAAATATTTTTACCTCTAGGATGGGTGGACGGATGGATCATGAACTCACACTGTTTGCATAATGTGATAATAACATTATATAGGATAGGTTTGACTGCTGTAGATTACCAACAACATAATGTTGATCTTTTTTGCAAATGAAAAAAGTGACTTTTCTAGTCTACAGGTTCCAGTCGGATCTAGTCTTGTCTGTCAAGTAACGCGAGGTAATTGAAAGTAAAATTATTTGTAAAAAAATAATAAATACATGAAGAAGTTTGGTAATAAGATTCAGGACAACCACTCTGAAATTCTCTTGATCAATTCACACAACATCTAATTCATCAAGTAGTACAGATTAAAGTACAAAATTGGCACGTGAATCACACTCATCATCATTTTTCCCAAAAGGGCATTTGATCATCATCGTCTTTCCATCAGCATCGATATCATCGTTTGCCCTTTAACATTTCTTGAGAAAAAGTTTTACTACATGCATGTATTATAAATAAGTATCAATAGATCAGACATTATAAAATTTACAAAAAAAAGTTTTATATTCTCAAGATATATACCTATACAATAAATTCCATAAAATGGTTACGTATTTACGCTTGAATGTCTGTTGAATGATGTAATTGAATAAATGTGTTGCATTCTGGTTCCAAACCAAGAGTAAGATGACAGGCAGAGCTGGAGTGAAGTAGTGCGCGGACGGAGACGTTACTGATTAAAGTCTCCGTGAGGGAATTGGTAAGAAGTAAGAAAGTTTGAAGGAGCAGAACATATCCGTCATCTCAAATAAGTAAAATCCAAACAACAAACCTCTTGAGCCAGGTACTCCTTCCCACCGTCATCTCATCAGTGATATTTTCCTGAGCGTATGTATATATCCTTTATCGTAAAAGCGTTATAAAGTCTATTTACTAAAGTTAAGTGCAGTGATTATTGCAATGAGACAGAAAGATGATACTTTTTAATATGTCATAGGATTTGAATAATCCACTCTTAAAATCTCTCACAAGATCGCTCGATCTGAATAGAATAGCAACCAAGTCGAAACACTATCAAGCGTGTTAACGTTACTAAAAAGCATTTTCATATGTTTGTGGTTGATCATCTTTAAATCATATCAGTGGCATAAGTATAAGCACAACGCGGTTACCTAAGTAGAAGGCAATATAGTAGGCACGTTTTATCATCATCACTCAATGCTTTTCAATACTAACGACTGTGATTGTGTCAAGTGATAAATTTATTTACACTTTATGGCGTTTACATGTC
>JAHZMV010004116.1:0-29756 GCA_027743765.1 Coecobrya sp. COE2 | reverse complement strand
CTACAACGTACAGGAAGAGCTCTTACCTAGTTAGAGGAACAATGAGTTAAATATATTTAAAGTCTACACGAATATTTATAGAATTAAAACGTCAGTAGTTAAGAAATAAGAACTAGTAAGTTATTTAGCGAACATTATTCTGAATCCAATGCTTTTCTCTCAGAATAAAATACTACTCATTTAAAAATAACCATAACTTTCTTTCTATTACGATTGTCAATTCATTATATTCTGATTTGTGTACTTTCGATTCTCATTTAACGTCTTTCATATTGCACTATTCGACAATATCTAGAAATATACATTATTTCCAAGTATAAGATAATATCTTTCTATACCCCCTAACAATGTGCTTGACAGATGCGATTTTGTAATAATAAGATTATAAAAACTCAGCATTTTTCCTGATCACAAACTCAACTCCAACCGCTGCTGTCCTCGAATTTAATTGAATCTGGCGTGTGTAACACCAGTGCGTACTATTCTATAGTACGCACTGGTAACAGTGGTAACACATTTTTAATATAATCCTTCTGACTCTTTAGTTCCCGTTTGGAAAATAATTCTACGATATTACTTCCGCATGAGTATTTCATGAATACGTTCTATAATAGTTCATTTATTTATGAATAAAAGATCCAAGAATTGACGTTTATGATATTATGGCCAAAAAGAAGAACAATGCCTGAAACTTTCAAATTAAAAGGTTGACAAGAGAGCAAGTGAAACATAATCAGTGGATAACAAGTATAGTACAAATATATCTGACTTTTTTTTGGAGAACTTCGCCTTTGTATAACATTGCATCTGGTAATATGTCTGATTCAATCAAACGTGGTTAACAGAAATCTTCAGTTAGTTGCCCTCAGTTAATTCTACGAAATAAAAAGGAACAAAAAACTATTTAAAATTCATCTTTTTTATACCAAACTATAGTTGTATAATGTTCAAAGGGTTACTGAAAGTGGCACCTTTGAGCGAGAAACGGAAATTCATGTGTCCTTACTCTCTTCTGATAACTAGATAAAAGAAAAGAGGTACGAACTGGTAGAATACTTGGCGTCTGTCTATGCATAAAGCCAAACCAAAAGGGTAGAAATAATGAAATTTGTAGTTATGACCAAGTTAATTCGTAAGTAAAATTCATAATATGCCGATAATGGGTTACATGGGTCAAATGGGTTAAATTAACTTAATTACCATATAGATAGGGGTATTGATGGCACGTTTTCTTTGCAGACACTAATTACTTGAAAAGGTAATTAAGCATATAATGCCAGGCAAACCGTCTGGTTTTAGGTACATAAGTAAATATGTTCAAAATTGCAGTAAATTACCTCAATTTCAGCAACAGTAGATTTTATCTGCAAAAAATAGCAATTGAATGATAAGTCATAATATTTTGCAGCATATTATTCTCTTTATATATTAATGGCTTATCAAATTCTCATTTGGTAATTCCAATAATTTACCGGTTTTGATTGGATTTATCCTAAGTTATGTTGGTTTAAATTAGATGTGAAGTAGAACAATTAATATAGAATAATTAGATGTTTTTGAAAATTGAAAGTTCATTTGTGGGTATAAATAGCCACTATGAAGCATCATTCCAGTATCACAGTTCGAAAATAAGAAAACCTACAAAATGCAAATTAAAACTATATTTCTGCTCCTTGGAGCAGCTATTCTGCTCTTAATGAGCGAATTTGCAGCAGCAACGGAAGGCTTCGAATCTGGATTGGTCGGGCAACGATTTAAACGAAGTGGAGGAGGAGGAGGAGGTGGAGGTAAAAAGACAACTAAAATTTACCTGTAAATTCAAACATTTCTTTACTTACTTAGCTTATGTCATATAACATTAATTTTTATTCTTGTAAATTTCAGGTGGCGCAGGCGGTGGTGGCGGCGGCGGCGGAGGAGGTGGTAAGTATTTCTATACCTACGCTCTCGGATAATTAAAAAATGCATGTCATTCGATTTAAAATTTCTAAACAAACTTTAATTTTTTAGGTGCAGGTGGCGGCGGCGGCGGCGGTGGAGGAGGTCGCTTCTAACATGGATGTTCCTGGCTTGAGCACCTAATGGAAATGGAAACATTGCATGATTCTTTTACAATTCAGAAAATTATTGTTTAATTTTACATAAGACGATATTTTCCAAATTTCCAACAGCTTTAGTTTGCTAGCTTTAATAGAATCTTCAGAGTGCACAGATTTCAAAATTCTCGTATTATAAAGACGTGTCCTAAGTTTATTTGGCAGGCGTCGTCAGTCAAATTAAATTGGATGACAAGCAATAAAATCTAATACGTAAATTTGCATTTTGCTGAAACAAGGAAAATTATTTTAGGACGATGGTGTCATCAAGATTTGATTTAAAAACAGAATTTCATTTCATACAGTCATTTAAATATATGTATAACATCCCCACTCTTTCATATTAATTAATCCATGTTCACATAATCAACTGGAGAAATACGAAAAATCACTAATCAGGCATTTAAAAATTTCTATCATGTCATAATTTTTTCTGCTGACATGACTAACAATATTTTGTTTTATGCTTCTTTTGACATTCATTGGCATTCGGTCACATGATGAAGTTGTTAAACAACAACCAAAACCAAGCTTTTTTATAACAAGTATCCTGTTCCAACTGCGTAAAATAACGCGGACATGACCTTCACACTCTGGGCCACTACAACTTCGCCACCATTTTACTCTATAATTTACTTTGTGGCCAAGGCGTAATAATAGATCCTTGTTTTCTCATGACTCATGATAATTAAATACAGGCAAAACTTTAATCTGTCAAATGAAAATAGTTAAGACATGTCGGCACCTTTCAGCATTTAATAATTGCTTTGGCAGAAAACATTTTTTTTGCTTTATAATGATTCATCACGTCACCATTTCCACTGCATTTGATGAAATAACTTTCCTGTCAAGTCAACAACCCATGTTTAATCTATCTTGTAAAAAAATTACTCATACGAATACATTTACTTGTAAGTAACGATAATTTCGCGTTTGAGTGTCCAGCCCGATAAAATATTTGTAATTATATAACATCTCTTTATTAAACAAGTTGCTGGAAGAATGAAAGTTAGCCCCGTGGAAATTTTTTTGATGATGTGATCACTAACACGTTTACATAAACTGGTTATTTTGTCACAACTCGTGTAACAAACGACAAAAGAAATAATGATAATGAATGAATCACGTAATAGGCTAAAATAAGCAACATTTTTTTTGTCAAAAACATGAAGCTATATAAAACTCTTCATTTATTACTCTTTTTTATAAGCACACCATAAACTATATATTAATTATACTGATAATTTGTAATTTCAAGCAAGAAAAAAATTACATTTTTGTAAAGTAAATAATTATATAATAATCTTTTTAATTCAATAGAAATAAATAATTTTTTTAAATAAACCTTTTCATAACTCATCACACTTGAAACAATGATAAGCGCAAGCACAACAAAGTGATTTCAGTATTTAAAAAAAAGATAACTCATTATAGCATTTCATCTACTTATAATTATTATGTACCTAATAAAATATTATGTCTTAATAATAAATTTGCACTTAACGTATACAAAAATCATCATCTTTAAAGTTTAAATTCCACAATGCACATATTATTTTGCATTTTTACTTATTTATTTACACGGTTTTTTATTCGATAGACTCATGATCCGTTTAAAGTCAGTGTTTTAAATAAATTACTTAAATTTACTCGACCTACCGATCTTTAGTTTTTTTAAAACAACCTTGCTACTTTATAGAGAACTTATTTAATATTATTTCCATGAGGAGAATTGTTTGCTTGTGTTTTTTTGGACTAGAGCAGTGTATGTTTGTTATGTGTTATAATAATTCTACTCGCAATATATTTAACATTATTAACGATAATTGCGTAATTGAGTAGGTGAAATAATGTCATGTCACTTTTATCGGTAATGCTGCTTATTTGTACAAATAAAACTTGAAGAAAAAAAATATTCACAAAAAAATGTTTTTCGTCTTCTGTCATCCTTTCAAAATATTATTATCTCAGAAGAACTTAAAAAATGACTTTGGATTTGTTTCTGCACTCAGCATAACTATTTTTATACGTGATGAAATTCCTAGCAACAAGTAGACATTTTTAATATTTAAAGTGCATAATAACAGAGAGATACCTTCAACTCCTCAATGTCTGAATGAGTATTTCCAATTTCTCAAAACTCTGAATAAACGGTAGAGAGAACAATTACGAATGGTATATTTTATAAGGAAAATCATCTTCCATCTTTAAGTAGAGCCATATAAGCCATAATATACATTTATACCGTCTAAACTTAATTACATGATTCCTCCTTCCTTTTTATACTATTAAATAACTACTTTAATTATACTATGTACAGTCCATAGTTTTCAGAATATTTTTTTATCATTAATGCTTTTAAAAATGTAGACATTAGAATTGGTACACTTTGGCATTTTCTGTTCAATTTAAAATTTCTTCAATCTTAACAAAGAGTCATGTTAAGCAATATTTTTAAAACTAAAAGTACTAGTTTTTATTATAAAAAGATCTCTTAACAAAAAGCTTTTGAATTTCTGTATTAAGCAGAAATAAAATCTTTCCGTTACGAAATTTAAAAAGAAAATCAAATACAAAAAAAGAAGGCTGCATTTTTTCTTCTTTTTCTTTGAATAATTATAAATTCTTATTGAATTCTCTATGAAATTTAATATCAGTGTGTGATGCGATGATGATGAGAAAAAAATATACATACATAATAATATAATATGAGCACCATATAATAATATCTTTTTATCGTATTCTGTCAACCGATCATGTAAAAAAATTAAAACTTCATCTTTGTCCTCCTCATCCTAACGCTTCAATGCTATCCAGCTCATCACACGACTTTGACTTTGGTGTCGGAGACCTGTCAATTGAAAGCAATCAAAAATTAAAATGAGACATTTCCCCATGTTTTTCTAACTTGATTGACAGATTAAAATTTTCTTTTATATCTTCTTACATAGCTGGCTTTCCACTACCGCAACCAGAAGTGCTGCTAGATGCAATTGAAGTAGGGGTCATATTATTGGCACTGGAATGATGAACAGCCCCCACTCTTCTTTTGACACGAATCACCACCTCTCCCGTTTTGATTTTCTTGAACACGCCAATTGCTTCTGCGTGAGAGAGACCCGGCATGAGAACATCGTTTACTTGGAGTATCTCATCACCTGCAAAAACAAACAAAGTAAAAGAAAACGGTTAAAAATTCTCTTCATTTTTATTTCACACAATAACCATAATAGCTTAAAACAGCAAAGCAAAACGCCCAAACGGTTCAACCCATCTCATCTAATAACAAAAGCGAAACAAAGTCAACTGCAATGCCTATTCTTTTCCTTTTTTGCCCTTGCTGTCTGTCAATTATCCAATTGAGCTTGGCAGAAACTTGGGAATTTATTTATTTTTTCTTTGAAATTCAATTTGAACTACAAAATGGCTTATGATTTTATTCACAGGAACAATGCGCATAACCTACATAACAATTAGCTTAACAATAGGAAGTAAAAAGCGGTATTTTGTTGTTACTGTGATGCTACTGCTTTTACTCACCTTCGTATAGAGACTTTACAATTGTGTAGATTTTATATTGTTGCTGACCAGACCCATTGCTATGGTGACTTTGAGCAGATCGGGATTTTCTTGGGAGAGTACAAATTGTGGAGGCTGTGAGGTAATAATTTGTTACCGGACTGTTTTGAGCTCCACCAACGTTACCATTGCTACTGGCAAGACTGCTGTATTGAAGAGGTAAACCACCTCCACTCATCAACTGACTGTCAAGCTCGGATGGGGTAGCCTGATTATGACTTTGGTAATGGGGCTGAGGATAGTATTGTTGGGATGGAGGTGCGAAACCAGCGTTGATTGCGTCAGCATCTGCGTTATAATACGTGAGCGTGGAATGTCGACGATTTCGAGTTTTTGTTCCACTTGGAGTAACGCTATTGCTACCAGAGAGCTGGCTAGGACTTGCGGAATATACGTCCATGGACATGGGCTCAACACTGGATCCGGTGAGGGCAGTAGGTGCAAAGAACCCGGGATGATTGTGCAACGGACTGGGTGAAGATGTAGAACTAGAATTCGAGATGACACCAGATGCTCCACCTCCTGAGGTGAGAAACGACAGAGGTCCTCCCGCAGTGGAAATCTTTTTCCTTCTTGGAACAACCACAGGTTCCTCCACAGGTTCCGATAAGCTTTCATCGCTTTGCTCAACAATGGTTTCGTGATGATTTTGCAACGGTTGTCCATACCTGCCAAAAGCCTGTTGTGTGGGTGGTAACTCTGCATGCATATTTGTAGGCGTTGGTGTCCCACTGTCGGCTCCGCTGCCTTCAATTTGCGAACAATCTTTATTGTCCCGGGCAACCAGCAATTCCAACTGCGAACAATTGACACCCGTTGAGCTCAGCACCAAGTCAGCCTCGTCGTGTGACAAACCACGAATTCGCTTTCCGTTAATATTCACAATCTCATCGCCAATCTCGATACGACCATCCCTAAAATAGAAAAAAAGGAAACAAAAACTTAATAAAGAAATGAATATAAAAGTGTCAAATGTCAATTTCACTCACAACTCATTTCTCTCTCTTCAAATTCCTTTCTAAACTTTCCCCTTTTCTTCTTCCCTTTCTTATCCTGTCACTCAACCTCGCTGTGTGGCTTACGAGAAAAAGGGAAAAAACCCGAAACTCTTAATGCCAGCAGTCAAGAATGAAAAGGGGAAATATAAGAACTGGAGATACCTTTTTCCTATACACTTTGCCTCTATCTCTTATTCAATTTTTTTGGGTGGAAATCTATTTTATTTTATTTTCTCACCGTTGAGCCGGCGAATCCATTCTAAGCTCCAAGACAAAATGTTCAATCCCTCCAGCGGCTGCAACGGCAGCAGCCACTCCGGAGAATACAGCATAACTTTTTGACTCGAGCACTATTCCCAAAGGCTCATCCGGGGATTTACAAATTTGCACTAGTTGAAATCTCTTCTTCTTTTGGGTTGAAGGCGGAGGTGGGGGCGGGGGTGGACCTTGACAATTGCCATCTTTCTGCTGCTGCTGCTGTTGTAGGTTCAAGTAAGGACTTGGACTATTGGCATTGCTTTGATACATTCTGAATATTTCTCGGGTTTCCATCCACTGGATTTTCGATGTGGGGTGATGTTGGCCTGGGAAGTGATGGGAGGAGGCGGAAGAGGAACTTCGAGTGACAGCATGATGATGCGGCTGCTGTTGCACGTGAGGAGCATGGGATTCCGAGGCAGAAGAAAGGCGACCTGACGTCGTCGGGTGGAGTCGCGCTGAATTATTCTTATCACATTCTTGAGGATTGGAACATCCCGCAAGGGAAAATGAAGGGGGACTCTGTTGACTTCTCGTAATTACTGAATTAGCCAAGTCACTTTTCCTCCTTACCACTGTACATTTACCAGTGCTATTACTACTTGACTTGTTGCCAGGGTGGTGTTGGTGAAGCTGACTTTGCTGCTGTTCAAAATCCCAAGAGTTTCGGGGACTTTTAACTTGCTCCGCTGTCACTAGTGGAGGTGGTTGTGGATGACGTTCTGCAGATGAGGATTGGGTTGGAGGTTGAGAAGAAGCTGACAACTGATGATGATCGATAATCATCAAGTCTACGTTTTTTGTACTGTCCGAGTCATAACCACTTTCGTTGCTGCTAATGTACGTGGAACCTTGCACTGCGACTGTGCTCACAATCGCTCCATTTGAGGATGTTGACGATGTTGATGACGAGGTGGATGTTCGTGCAATGTTGGAAGTGCTTCCCCCTGCCCCTGCACAGTCTGGTGGTGGTGGCACAACAACAACGGGTGGACTAGTTGATGAAGGTGGACATACCACAATTGGTAGTCCAGGAGGACACTGAAGTGGATCTTTCTCGCCTCCTCCTCCATGTCCTCCTCCATCCAGCAGTATCGTACTCGTACTGCCACTAATTTGCACTTGATCTACAATGTCCTCCACACTGTCTACAATCTCATCTTCCTCATCATCTTCCTCATCGTCAATGTATCTCCTCTGGAAGTAATTTGGTGGCACCTGCTGTCTCCTCAAAATCCTCTGGTCTTCGTCCACACTGCTACTCCGCGGAAACACATTTCTCCTCACATTCTTCCCACCGCCTCCACTACAGTCACTAGCCCTACTACCCTTCCTCGTAATCCTTTCACGGCTCCCGCTATTCACCGGACTACCCTCATTATTCGTATTACAACCACTGTTACTTTTTGGCATCATTACTGAATCCAGCAGCATTTCGCAACTATTGCTGGCACTCTTCACGTCCCTTCCACTCCGTCGCGGAGTGGAACTTCGGTGGAGCAAACTCTGAAAAATCCCTCCTCCCCCACCTGTTGAACCCTCCTTTTGCATCTGATGAACTGGCGTCGCCAAGTTACTCACGCTGCTACTAGCACTACTACAACACACCCCTGGGCTATTACTCCGACTTCGCTTACTATTATTATTATTATTGTTATTATTATTGGAATGGTTTCCACTGGAGGAACTGCGTCGAGCTCGGAAAAATATCAGACTGGACCCACCACTGCTTGGCTTACAACTTGTAGGTGTGCTGGCTTCACTCTTGCTATGGAATTCGTCATCGAAGCTGTTATTGTGGTTGCCATGACCTCCTCTATTTATAATCCTGTTGAAGGAATGACTCAAACTGAGTGACGTTGGTTTTGCTGGTTTCTGTCCACTTGACTTGCTGGGAGTCGTGGTACTATTATTATGATGACCACTACCACTGCTACTACTGCAGTCGCTACTCACCCCACTTGTACTACACTCTGCCAGAGCCAAATGAACACTGTCACTGCTCACCGAGGAAACTAGCAGTTTCTGATTGTGGTGCAGTAAGTGTTGATTCTCCTCAGGCAAGACAGTCAACTTTGAACGGACAAAGCCATGAGGAAAACCAAACTTTTTAGATAAGGGAGTATTGCTGTTGTTATTGCTCCCATTGTTTGACTGTGAAGAGGATGCTGCTGCTGTTGAGATGATAGCAGCGGCAGCAGAAGCAGGACTACTGACGTCACTTCCGGTGCTCAACAACATTCCGTGAATGTTGTCCACAGACTGACTCTTCATTTTTGTGGGAGAGCATACCACACTACTGTTGCCACTTGTGCAGCCATTACCACTGCCTGGCGAACATACTCCGTAACAGGATGCCCCTAACATCAGCATTTTACTTTTTGTTGAGGAGGATGACGAACTACTTTGGTTAACGTTGCAGCTTGTTTGAGGAGAATTTTGAAAGGATTTCTGAGTAAATCCGGAATTCCATTCATTACTGCTGCTGGCATAGTTTGGCTGTAGGGCAGCGGAGGACGAACATCCACTTGTGTTTATGGAAGTTGATAAGGTAACCTGGCCTAGGTCCAGGTCTGCTGCGGGATCGTCGCCGGCAATGTAACTGGGTAAGGTGCTGGTGGAACAGGAACGGAAGAGGGGAGAGCCGTTGGGGAGATCGTGGGGATTTTGGGAAGAGGAAGGTTGACTATTTCGGTTGCTGTGGTGATTTAGTTGACGTCTTAGTGTACTCGTTAGACGTAAAGTACCCATGCCGCTGAGTAGCTGCTCGTGTTTACTCGTTTTCTCTCTGGCGTGGGGATGAACATTGGAAGATTGAGTATTGCTGCTGTTACTATTCTCCTTATCATTTTCTTTACTGTTTTGCCTGGCAGGGCTTCTTGTTGAATTTCGACTTCCTAGCATGAGCATTCCTTTAATGGACTCGACGCGATCCACCTTCCCACTCGAAATCCCACCAGCAGCCCCTTTGTCTTTATTTTTCGACGTGGGTCTTAGCGTGGCACACTTTCTGTTAACGTTCACGTAAAACTCATCGTTCGCCAGAGCTCCTGCCCCTGACGAACTTTGGTGGAATGTTCCTTTTTTGCTTCTACTACTCCGTTGTTCCCCACTACTTCCCCCGGCGCAGTTCAAGCTGCCTAAATTTTCCTCCGATGCTGAACACGGCTTTCTATACAAATCTAAGCTTTTACGTTGCTTGCTTTGCTTCACCACAGGAAAATTTTCCTTTTCCCCTCTCCCCTGGGTCGACGTCTGGATTAAACTCATAGGCTGGTTAAAGGTATGATGACTGCTTTCACTTTCCCTCTTATTATTCCTCAGTACCAATCTCCACTGCCTATGAATTGTTCCATAGCCGCTGTTTCCCCCTTTCCCTCCTTTCTCTTTTTTCTTCCCCCCACTTCCCTCCCCTTTCTTGGGAGTACCCTCCCCACCCACCAAAAAATCCTGAGAATTACTTCCCACAGTTGGAGTCGTGGGCGTTTGTACTGTCGAGTTGGTTTGGCTTTGAGACGCAGACGAACTTCCTCCGCCAACCAGTTCTCCGGAGCCACTTAATGCACCGGAATTCTTCAACTGATTCCATGTCTTGCCCATTTTCTTACTCCAAGTTGCAAACCCTATAAAACACACCAGACAAAGGAAAATTTAAGCTCATTTCATTATTATTATTCTCATTCTCATGCATTACTATTCCATTTTCCATTTCATATTATTATCATTATCACTGCCTTGTTGCGTGTTCCCCTTTCTTCCTCTCAAACCAACCATGACTATAACAATGCTTGCCATACTCTCTGCCACAACCACCACACTTGTTCCAGTGACTTGGCAAGTGGCTACCTCCACACACATGCAACAATATGCTATATATGCTGTACACCTGAGTCATTATCATCATCATAACCATAATACCATCCTAAACATCAAAATAGAGCTCCGCACTGTGAATACAATCACAATTACCAAAAAAAGAGGAGCAGTCGACCTCCCACTCTATAAAGCTCACAGCTCTCACTTTTTATTTCGCCTTTTGCCTTTAACTTAAAAATTACCTGACTTTTGTTACTCAACTGAGCGGATATTACCTCAGCAAAAAGGGAGACAAATCTACACACGCATGCATACTTCTACTATACCACCTCCACCTCTCTGCGACATTCCTTTCAGCATTTTTTTGGCCATCACTAAATTTTTATATCTGTTCATCAGAAAGACAGGAGAGTAAAAATAAAAGGGCATCGTCGTATCATCCTCATCATCATTACCATCTCGGAATAATCATCACATGAAAATATTTATGCCGTGATGGTGCTCTGTTGTTGAAGGTGGTCGCTTGACTGAAGGTCTGTGAAGGTAGCAAAAGGCTAATATCCGGCCTTCTTTCTTTCATCCCATTATACTAGACCACTGCTTTCATGAGCGCGGTGGTGGTAGTGATGGTGATAGTGTTTCTTTGCTGTCATGCAATATAATATATCATCATCATGGTCCTCGTCGCCGTTAATTCAAGAGACTTGAATTGAGTGAGACTCGCAACAGTAGCTGCAATAGAACTGGAGTACACAAAGTAGCGTTAGCGCCGCCGGTGAACTACTTTTCCTTGCGACCATGATACTGCTGCTGATGGTAAACATGATAATATGATTATAATTACAATTCCCTCATGATGTTGATGATGACTATGATACAAAACACAAGACCATTTTCGATATTACGACGATAATGATATGATCATATCAGTGGAAGAAACAGTAGCGTTATTATTATCGGGGAAGCTATTATCATATTTTCCTTTTCCACCACTACCGTCGCTGCCACACCATTACCACCTTATCCCGGTATCCGCATTGGAGTATTTTTGAACTTGTAAAATATTCATGATGATCTGCAGAAAATTGTGCGGTGGTGGAATGTGGATTTGGATTTCCCTGTGGACTCAGCAAAAAATACGGGCTTGCTTACACTTCTCGTTGTTGTTATGATGATGATAACTACCGCTACCGGAGAAATATCCGTAAAAATATAATCATTAGTATGAATGACTATGATAATGATGATGGCGAAATATTATGCCATATTGCCCAGGCGGTAGCATAGCATCAGATGAAAAATCGGGCATTACATAATCATGACATGATAATCATGATAGTGCTGTGCTGTCATTGTTGTGCGTGGCGAAGGAGTGAAAAAGTACGTTGGACCAACTACTCTCACTCCTTCTGGATTGTCATGGCTGATGTTTCAGTTTAAAAAAATAAAACCGTAGAAAAAAAGTTAACGATATCAGCAAAAGTGGATTTGTGGCTGGGAAACTGATATTGATCAGTAAAGAGACGCGTGCGGTGATGTCAGTTAAGCGTATACCACGCACACCGGAGAGAGACAGATGGCATATTGTTCCAGATGTATTATCAGTTTGCATGATGATGGCATGCTAATGATGTGGGGGTGGAGAATGTATAGCATGTCATGGGAAAATATTCCTGCTTAGTGAAAGTGGTGGCTGAGCTGGTTAATATTTCATAATGTGCAATTTTTCATATTTTTTGAAAGTTCGGAGAAAAATGGTAAAGGACGGAAGTAGTGACAGGACGGGGACATGCGAAAGGAATTGGACATAAAAGGAAATTTTTTGCGAACGATACAAGGAAATTGGATTGAAAGATAAACGAGGTGGAATGACAATGACTGGTGGAAGCGAGAGTTTGTAAAAAATAATGTGTAATATTGGATTGGACATTAATTTGACAAGGCTTCTATAAAAAAACTATTAGATTCGTTTGTTTCAATGTTTTTATAAGGAAAAATATTAGCTTTAGTATTATTTTTATTGTATGAGTAATACCGTGTGTGAATTAATGATATGACCTCTAACCATGATCATTGACCTGGCATGTGCTCAAAGGTTAAATAAGGCCATTTGCAGGTGGATAGTTATAAAAAGACTTGATTGGCGAGAGGTGAGAAAGATGATATACTACATAAAATAATAATTTCAAAGTTGGCAATTTGAGAAAAATTATACTTGTAAAAAATCCAAATATCAGTTCATAATCGCAGTGTTGGCCTGGCTTATCTTATTACATGACAGCCAGAACTTGTACCTACAAAAGTCTATCTTTTGTAAACAGACATTGTTGTATTTTCAAATTTGGCAGTAACATAATTGTAACTACTTAAATCTGAAAAAAATATTTCTGTCCGTCTCCTAATATGTATCTTGTGGAATTGCTGCCTGAGTTTTTATATAATAATTACTGGTTTAATAAATCAACACATTTAGTTATCAACGGAACACAATCTATAATTTGAATAGACATAGACATTTTATTTCCCTAGGTAGGGAATTCACCACATCTAAATATGTACGATAAAAAAGAGAGATTTTCACATGTGTGGGCTCTAGAAACAATCTTGTTACTTAATCTTTAAAAAATAAAATAATTGCTGATATCCTTACTAAAAAATCAAACAAGCTTGCAAATTAACTTTTTTAAACTAATATTTTCAAACAAAAAACTGATTAAAAATGATTTTCTAAAAAAATGATTCTATTCTTTTAGAACATAATAAACAAGAGCAAAGAAAAAGTGCGCTATTGATAAATATAGTCATTTTACACGTGTATTAATGGAAGTGGAAATTGAGGAAACCTTGTTGAAAAATTAAAACACTAATAACAATAAACGTTAATTTTTACTTGCTAACACTACTATACAGAGTTACATTTCATCAATTTAAATGTTCTCATTAACAACATTAAAGTGCCTATATAATCATTAACATTTTATTATATTGTGTCTATAAATACTTATCACGTTTTATTTATAGCTTATTTATTTGGATGAACGCTTTTGTATGGTTGCCATTTCGCTGCTCGAAACTCAGTCAAGAACTTATTTGATAGCTTGGATTAAATGAGATTTTTTTAGATACGCGTCAATAATAAGTGATGCCACTAACTCTGTTGTATGTACAAGAAAAACATGTACATTTAACACCAACGCAATTAGTTTTAATACTCAAGACCTTTCAAAAGTGTAGGCTGTTTGGTCGTCCAACTAACATTTTTGCATCATATGAATGAACCAAAATTATTACATAAACTATTATATACAGTGTAAATACTACCAACACTCAGCCTAAACAAGATCACACAAAATTCCAAGCTATTTTGCCAAATGTGCCAAAACGGTATGTAACACTAAACGATGTACAATTATTTTTTTCTTTACAAAAAATTGTTCACCGACAGGCCACCTTCTTTACTCAACAATCATTAACTTTGTTCATTTTCGTTCCCATAGTTCATACGCTTGCTTATAATATGTTCATTTGGCATAGATATCACTTTGCACTTTGGTTGGACTATACTAAATTGTTTGTGTGCAAAGTAAATCCTGCCTCTATTTGTGAATTAATCTGTAACATAAATCACTGTTGTGCACAGCCAAAATTGTGATGGCTATCGTTTCTATCGTGTGCAAAATTACTAGCAAAAAAAGATCCCAAAAATGTATTACGTTTTTTCGTTGCATTTTTCATCTTATCGAAACATTATTATCCTTCATCACATTCCATAAGTTAACTAACTCAATTTGTTCTGACTAGTCCACTAGATTGAAATAATGAGTAGCACTAAAATAATGGTGGCAGCAAAGACCTCAAATCAGCAACTTTAGCAATTAACATTTTTATTACAGAACTTGTATGCACATTAATTTATAGCAAACATCATCATCTAAATAATCTGAAATCATCTGTGATAAGTAATACGCTATGATTATCATCATCGAAAAAAGTATTATTAATGAAAGAAAAACTCAAAAATGTTTTGTTTTTAGTGGATACGCATGTTAATGTTTGTAGAGTATAGATAGATTTTTGATTAAGCAATCTTCAATCAAACCGTCCCATCTAAACTCTCAACTATAAACTGGTTGTATGTTGAGTTGAAAGCAAAAAAATATATAATAGTATGAAATAAATATCTATCTAGGTCTGATAGCTGAGGTCTTAAAAATTGGCAATTTTGGGTTAAAAGTAGGTAGTTTTTCAAGTATGCATATATATTTTTTTCATACCTTTCTTAACAGGCGTTTTCGGGCTGTTGTCTGCGGAAAGCCCCATCAACATGAGCATTTGCTGTTTGTTATTGTTGCTACTACTGTTGTTCCCCTTATTATTATTGGCCCCTTTAATGTGCAGGCTTTGTGGTCGATTTGGAGGTGTGGCAGAGGAGGAACTACTACCCCCACCTCCACTGTGATGCTGACTGGTTGTCTGTTTGAAAATGGAATCGTTGCTTTGACTCTTTGGAGGCATTGACATTGTTTGAGGGTCATCCCCTGCACTGAGACACCCTTCAAGGTCTTCTCCGGTTAAACTGGTTTGCAAAGGGCTTAAGCTGACCAGACACGGAGGTGCCGCACTGGCCCTGTCTGGCTTTCTTCGAAAGAGTCGCATTTTTTTCTTTCTTTTTGTAAGAAATTATTCAAAAGCAAATAAATAAGTAAACTGTCAACCGCTTTCACTCTATTTCACTTGTTCAAGTCAGTTAGAAATCCGAACACAAAAAAAGTCGAAGATGAGTTTTTTTTCCTTTAAGAGTCCAGGGATTTACTTTATTTTTTCCTGTGACGCAGCCACCGACGGGAGCAGCCTTGAAGCCAGAAAGATTTCCGGTTGTCATTCATTTCCTTCTTTTATTTGCTGCCAGGCAGGATCCTCCTGAGTGAACGGAAACCTCTGCTTTTGCTACAGTGTCTGCAACAACAAGAAAAATAAGCAAACAAAGTTTAATATTTTTTACTACGACGACATCTCTAGCAACCAATCCAATGAATTTCTACGTCTCCTTCTCGGGAGAAAACTTTTTTAATGAAAAAATTTGCTGTCGACCATGTCTGAGTCCTTCATTCATTTTCAGTTGTAATTTCAAGCTTGTTGACATCAACATCAAAGAGACATTAAAAAAGCAATTGAGTCTCTGGCTGGAGTCAGGAGAAAAACGGAGGAGCATGGAAGGTGGATGCACTTTTTTGTACGAGCAGAAGCTAATAATCTAATGTAATTAAGAAGAACCTTCATTCCTCCTCCATCACCGGCTAAAGTTGCCGGAGAGAGAATCGCGAGCCAGGAGCAGCAGCAGCAGGCTTACTCCGGCTGCCAACAACAAGATGACATTCCCTTAAAGTTGAGAGGGAACGAACAAGCAATAATGTCACTTTATTACCTTTTTCTACTCCAACTCCAGACCAGAGCCAAGTAAGAATGCTAATAACCCCACCACCAACATACACCCAAACAAGTATGGAGGAAGCGGAAGGGGGAAATATTGGTGATGGAGGAAGGTGGAAAAAATACATCAAGACGACTAATAATACTGCTTGTTGTAGCCCAACTGCATATATACGGTTACTGGATAGACGGGCTATTCTTTTCCAGAAAAATCTAATTCTCTCGTCGTATTCGCTTTCTTGGTCGTCTTCGAGACAGGAAAAAATATACCTATGTTATGTGATAATGATAATCACCGTCGTCGTCACCACTACTACCATTACAGGATAAGAACGACAACGGTGAAACCACCATATCTCCTCGACTCTCTCTCTCGCCTTTTTTTCTTCATATTCTACTCCTGGAACATTTTTAATGAGTTCATGTTGTAAAAAAGGCTAGAAAACTTGCAAAGCTGCACGTGCTCGTAAAAAATTAAATGAATTATGCAATGCAACGGCGAAGAAGCAGAAATGGTAAAACTGCCAGGCTCAGAATAAGGAACAGGATTAGTTGATCATGACTCCGCCACCACCTCCACTACCAACTAGTATACAAACGCATGGTGGTGGTGGTGGTGATGACTGACTTTTTGAGGTGGAGGTAAACAAATATTGTAATAATAAAAAAGTTTCTTTTTTTAATTTTCCGCTTTTTCAAGCTGTCCAACTTTTGTAACCAACTTCCTGTCTCAAAAAATTGAACTTCACCTTCAAGCTCGTATATATATTTCTTTTTCTTCTATTTTTAATAATTAGCTTGTTCAAACTTCATTTCATCGTCAACAAGAAGAAAACAGGGCTAATAATGTTTTCAAAAAAATTTAATTTTCATGCTAATTTTAATTTTAAATTTTTTCATGTAACATACTACTATTGTGAACAAGAGAAAACGTGTCTGATGTAGTCCACCACGAGCATGTGTTGGCAACAACGAGTTTTTATTAGAAAATTAGAAGAATCACCATAATCGCAATCATGTTGATGACAAGCTGGCTGGCGGTGGTGGTGATGGTGGTCGTTGTTGTCGTGTTTCTTTGTTGTGTTCGGTTTGTTGTATGTGCCCAATGTTCAAGTTCAAGATCACGTTTTACCCTTGCTTTCTTCTTTCCTTGCCGTTTTGTGTGCACTTGACACGAGGCACGAACGAACCACATGAAACAAGCACCCAGGCAAGCATAACATGTAACATGCACGCTTACCCATGAAAATAATTCGAAAGAATAATAAAACGTGCAAATATTTTCTTAAAACTGCACAAAACGAAAAGTAAAAGTTCCAATAATATACCATTATGATATCAAATGGCACACGATGATTATTGTCGTCATCATCACATCACACACTTATCCAACAAGCCATTTAATTTTGATTTTTATTATGGTGCTTGTAATACGTAGCTTTGCCTCTCTTTTTTTATATAAAAAAGTAAATTAAACGCATTAATAATCTTTTTTAAAGATAAAAGTGATGTTAGATGATGCTCGTATGAAAATGATGACATGTGAGGTTTGTGAGAGATGTGATGTGGTTTAGTTTCCCAGACTTTTACTGCATATCGTGATGATCATGTTCTTCTGCGCATAACAAACACGAAGTTGTTACTTATACTCACTCCTATTATTATTATAAATAGGATGAAAGAAAATGAAACTCGACTAAGGCTATCTTGTTCCAAAAAAATAGTAAGTACCACGGTATTACTACCATGTCATCAGTCAGATCATTGCAGCAGCGGTAGTAACCAGACCAGAAGAGGAACAAGAAAAAGAAAATGCTGTCATATTCATATTCATTTCACTTAAATAAATAAAAAGCTATGCAGCAGTATAAGAATACGTGTCTACCTACCAATCTACCTCTCTTCTCTACCTTATCATCTTTGTGTCCTCGTCATATTTCTGTCACAAGTCATCATACATGTGTGTACATTTTCATAACAATAAAAGAATGCCGTGTTGGCTGCTACGTAGATATTTTAATAAGAAAAGTACAACCAGGCCAACAAAATCGTTTTCATTCTCAAGAGTCAGAGAGGAAAAGAGACTTTTTTTTCTAAAGCCTATCTGCCTACTTTTCTTACGGGTGCTGTCACAATATAAAATTTTAATGGAAGCACGGCAGATGAATATTTCCCCATCTTCTTCTACATTTCCACCGCATTACTAAAAACCAAACCATAATCTTCCTCTTCTGTTCACCTCATCATATCATATCAGCATGCTCGTCCTCGCTACTGCACTGAACACATATGCAAAAAAATGGAAGAACTTTTTCCATATTATCATCGCTATCAGCAACTATTCCACTTCAGAAGAAGAAGTAGCAAGGCCACCTTGTAATCATCATGTTCCATGCTTCCATGTTCACGTTCTTTTTTCAGTTAGAAGTGATGATAAAATGTAATCTAGTATGCATTCATGTGAACTTTTGAACATGCAGTTGCTCTCTGGTGCTACCACTGCAATGTGGTTAGTAATGGTAAATGATGATAATAATATGCATGCGAGGAGGATATCATCAGGATGAAATGAACTAGAAGTCTAGAAGAAGGAAGCAGAGCTGAAATGAATTATGCAAATGATGTAAATTCTTCCTGTGAATGAAGTAAAGATCGACCTCGCGGTTTTGTTATATATCCGCATCATATTTACGTCAAGGCACACAGCTTGTATAAGATTTTTTTTCAAGGAATCTTTCAGACCGTGTACACCCGTACAAGTAGCGCTTAATTGGTAGGAAGTCGAGGAGAAAATTAATTTTTTAGCAATATGTAATAGTAGCATTTAGCTCACCTTTACGTTTAAAATGTCAATCCAATTTATCCCGTAAACATTTTTAATCCATCACACACAACTTACAAGAAAACCATACAATCTTGTCAATACTCCAGTTTCAATCTCGACAACATTGTCATTAACAGATAGTCACCCACTTTATAAAATTATCCAGTTTCTTATATAGGCTTTCCAGAGCATCGCCATTTACACAGGTCCATGCAAGCAAGAATATGTTGCTTATGATTTCATACTACAGTGCACTGTAGAGAAGAAAAAAATGAAACGTTAAATTTTAAAGAATCCTCCGTTCACAAAATTGTTCCAGATTCCAATCCATTATAAAAGCAATACCAACTCTGAGCACTATGAATCGCTCTTTTATTCTCCATCTTCTCACATGAGAAAAAATGTACTCATGTATTCACTTTTACACGACACATCTACGACATCACAAAACGACCGTAAGAATAAGGATGAAGCAGCGCAAAGGACAAGATGAAAAATAGGGTGAACTTGAATTAAAAATCATGAAAAGGACGAATATAACAACGTGAACAAGACGAAAGAAACCAACAACAACCTCTGCATATAATATGTAACTGCTCTGCAGAAGAATAGTTATATCTCTATGGATGCAGATGCAACACTACTGCACAATCCTTACACAAAAAAATCAAACTGACTAGGCAGGCACACTAGCGGAAAAAGTTGAGCAAAGGAACGTTGAAATCCTCTCGCGTCATCGTCCTTCCTGGGACACTGTCAAACTGGTAATGAGCCGGAGTTTGGCTGTGCAATGCGCTCTCATCTAACATCCACATTCACAAAGTAGGGTTTCCCCTCCACCACCACCATCTCACATGCATCTTCTCTCTCTTTCAGTTTCCATGCATTTCTTTTTTTTCTCCAGTCAGTCTACCTCTAAACCTTTTTCCTTCCCATTTCTCCTTTCTTTCACACACAAACAAAAAATATCTCAAGGCTCAGCTTCTGAACACAAAAAAAACTTTCGAAGTGATTGTGTATGTGTGTGCTCTACTCTCCTCTTCTCTTTCGCTGACTGCAGAAAGACGAAGAAGCAAGTCTCTTTTTTCCTTCTTTTTTTTGTACTGCTGCTCCTCTTTTGATTTGTTGGGTTCTCCTCTCTCTATCTTTACCTTATTAACAAAACGTAAATGATTATTATAGTTCCCTTTTTTCTTCTTATTCTCGGCTTACCTTAGAAAAAGGTACCTACCTACCTAACACCAACCACCTCTGCTCTGCATTACTTCATACTTCATAAAACGATGATTACCAACCACCAAGTTTGCTATGAAATCAACTCCTCTTATAATGCTCCTTTTGCTCTTGAAACTTTTTTGGCAACATATTTTTTTTCAACCTTGTATGAAATATAGCAGAGCGGGAGAGAAAAAAAATACTGACAGTGCAGAGTCGGAAAAAGGAAGGTATTACGGTATGCTTCGGTAATAATAATGGGAGCAGAAGTAACTTACACACAAACAACTTTAATGTGACCAAGATGATGATGATGATGACTTTTTTTTGGTAGGTTTCTTATCAAATTTATGCAGAAAGAGCAAAAAAAAAGTCGAGCCGAGTTAAGCGACCGAACTGACTCTTCTAAACAATGATACTATCCAGGTTACTCTTGGTTGACGTTTGTTTCTACTATTGTTATTATTACGGCCAAAAATATATTATTTTGGGTCTATAGTGGGAACAACACAACCAGCCACTAGATATGTTTTATGATTTTTTTGTCAAGTCCGGCTTTACAACTGTTACGAATACAATATTATTTTGCATGCGTGTGGGGTGATGCAGGCTATAGGATTCTCCAAAATAATATACATAGTATTGTAGCTTATAATAATAATGTTGCATGCATGCCAAAGTGTATGCAGATCTTTATTATGAAAAAAATGCATTGTTGACCACCACCAACATCATGATCAATTGTTGCTATTTTAATGCTGCTTCCCAAAAGCTCTTATGGGTATGTTGTTATTGTTTGCCTTTTCAAACTGTTTTTTATTTGTGTGTAGAGGAATGAGTCAGCGAAGCATGCCCAACATCATCATCATGATCATATAATGTTGCCCAGAGCAACAGCATCAGAGTAGCAAGCTCTACGGAGATAGGTACTTACACAGCAGTCACAATAACATTTCATTTCAGTTGAGTTCAGTATAATTATTTCGTTTCATTCCTGTGATCACAGAAAGTGATAAGCCTGTGTGCACACATTACTATTACTGCTGCTGCAATGAATAGGGAGTTTTCTGAGCTCATATTAGAGTAGTAGCAGTTGTTGTTGCAGTTAGGTTCAACCCAGTCACTTTAAACGAACAATAAAAAGTGAGAGAGAGAGAGATACCTGCACAGAAGAAAGACACGTTTGTGTACATACGTGTGTGTTTTATTATGATTATTTATTAAAAGCGATTAAAAAATATTATCCCTAAAAATACACTCTGAAAAAATAAATAAACGCAAGTTGAGTTTGAGTGTGTGTGTATTTACACTACTGTGTACAAGGAGCAGTAGGAGGGATACATTGTGTACTGAATGATGTTGGTATGAATAATGGTAAAGGTATATAAGCGGTTTAAATTATAATTACCATTTCGTTATGTTCATCATCATCATCACCACAGCAGAGCTGTGATACTATTCCTGTGATCTATGATATGACTGCACTCACAGCATTAGTAATAATCTACCGCCTCCTCCTCCTCTCCAATTTACTAAAAAAAGACACCAAAATGTAGAGTGTATTGTTATGAATCCTGTGTAGATAAACAGGGAGCTTAACTGCTGCTGCGTAACAATGCAAAATCGAGTAAAATCTTTTTTAGCTGTTACGAAAAAAATGGTAAATGCCTAAACATCTTATGTCGTTGTTCACGTTTTTGGTGTTATGTTTTGTTTGCAACAAAAATTGTTGTATGCAATGATGATAGTGATGATGAAAGCATGTAAAAGTAACATAAGGAGAACACATCAAGTTATTGGAGCATTTTATGGGGCACTATGGTCAAGAATGAGTGTATTTCGTTGCTGTGTTTTTAATCTACCCACCTATATAATATTAATGATATGTAATGCAATGCACGCACATTATGTGCCTATCGCCAGGTCTTGTACGTGCTCATAGTTCACGATGATCATTACCAAGGAAACGAACATTGTACAGATTTTGTGTCTGTCTTTAATGCAACTTTTGTGTAGTATTTACTTTTTATTATCGACTATCAAGCAAGTAATACATAGTAGCAGTGTGCAGAGAGTGCAGCAAACTGCATCAGTCATGTATGTACATTTTTAAATGTAATGCTTTGCTGGTTAATCTTTGATGTTGGATGTTTCTCCTTAAAATGTGTTGCTTTTGCTTTTTCTTTACACATGTGAGTCATCTCAAGCATGCTGTGTGTGTGTGTGGAGTAGAAAAATCTTGTACTTTTTGTACTAATGCATGTGCATAATAATGTATATAAAGAATATATATCAGCAATCATGTTCATCACTCTCCTTTTGTGTTGATTTCTGTTTCACCCAAAAAGAATGAAACTCCCTCAGCAGCAAATTCCACCGCATGGCTTACATTGATAAGCACAGATACATTAGAGAACAGGCTGCATCACATCATGAATCATGAACATGAATGAAGTGAATACTGGATCACACGATCACAAACCAAAAATATAATGCAACAAAAGATCCTCATTCTCTCTCTCTAGGCCTCTCTATGCTGCCTTTTGCTCCTTTTTTCTTTTTTGTAAGGCATTTGAATTGAAAAGAGAGATAAAGAAGAAGAGGTCTTTAAAAGAAATTGAAATATTATAAGTTTAAAAGTTGTGTTGTGTGGATTATTCTTCTGATTGTATTTTATTTTAAAAAGAGATTTTACACTAGACACAACACACAAATCAGATGGGTAACAACAGAAGTGAGGAGAAGGGAAAAAATAAAAGTGTAACCCCAAGCAAAACAGAAGCATTGTAGATTCCGAAAAAAGAAGAGCACCAGCAGATCATGCAAGCGCTGCATGCAACAATATTTAACAAAGTATTGTTACGTGTTCAATAATAATGGTAACGATTACGAAAAAAATGAGAGCGATAGCGATAAATTAAAAATTTTCGAGTTAAATGTAGCGAAAAAGAAGCAACCAGAACAAAGATTGATTGAGATATTTTTATATTTAAGTAGAAAAAATAAGAAGGATCAGATTCGTTTTTATTCTTGATATAATTCATAAAATTTAATGAAAATTACACTCTCTTACCTAATCCGCTACGATAATCATTGTTATTATTAAACTTTACGTAAACGAAATGATGATATGATTATACTTTTAGTGGGAGTGGGGCATTTTGAAACAAAAGTTTATAAAGAGGATGGAATAATGTATGCATAACTTGTGACGTTTGTTATGAAGAAAGGGGTAAATAAACTCGACACACTTGATACGATAACCGACCCAAAATAGCTATATGCCTTACTTCATTATTACGTTAACTACTTCTCTTCTCTGCTTGCTCCGCTAAACTGATATGATCATCACCAACCACTTTGATCACATATCAAGGCATGCTGTTGCAACTGCAATAAAATAATATTACTACACAACACTTTACATTTTTTCAAGTGCATTTTTGTGTAGCAGCTTGAATGAATACCTAGTCATTGAGGAGAATGACGATATGGGTATATGGTGATCATAATCAAGGGAGAGGGAGAGCGATGGACAGACAGACAATCGAGCAAATTATTATTAATGATGTTAACCGATGAAATGAAACCAGTTCATAAATATAAATAAATATCCTCCGAATAAAAAAAAAGAACGGACATAAATAAAAGAAGGAAAGGGTGAACAGGCAGTGAACCTGTCACCCAGCCAGCAGCAGCTCTGATGACGAAACGGTTTTACAACATGAAGCTTTTTGTGGAAAACATTTTATCGAAAAAAATTAGTACCCCGTCATGTGTGTCCATATGCTACTGGAATCGTATTGTCTTATATTGTGAAATTATTCCTGTAGGACCTCTTCAGTTACTCCACTCCAAATGCTGATGCCTGTGCAGCGACACGCTATGAATATATTACTATCTTGCTGGATGTTTAGCTAAAAATAGCTAAACATCCCAAGCTCTAACATTGGAATGCCCCACTGGTGAAAATTTACAACCACCACTACCATCACCGGTCATTTTTAAAAGGCACTCCACTTAATTTCCTCATGTGGATCCATCAGATATTATAATCCCCGACGAGGATCAAGATGGGTCTGGTAGTAGACATGTAAATAGGTGTACACATTTAAATGCACCATATCACCATCAAGATCATAATGTACGCACCGGCTGATATGTTATTGTAACTTCCTCCTCTTTTACCAGGGGAGATCGCACAGTAACCAAACCACTTGCGTCATCATTGGCATCCTCATCCAGATAAACAGTTGCTCACACATTGTTTCAGTGTCGAGCAAGAATAAACATAATCCACTGGACTGAAACAAAAGTAAAACTGGTCTGTCTCTCTGGTCTGGTGGCACAGAGTATACGCTCGCTGCAGACACAGCCTTCCTGTCTGTCCAGTAGATCTGTCTATCTATCTACCTCGCTGAAAGAAAACGAGGAAAAGGGTGAAGGTCTGAAAAAAATGCTTATCTGCTTACGCATTCAAAACACACCAGCAGACCAGCACCATCACAATTTATGGACGTGAAAGGTAAGTAGGTAAAATAACGGAGAGAGAAAAAAGACGGGTTATTCCCCAGGCACATTTTATAAGCCAGTTTAAAAGCCTTCTCCACTACTACAATGACAGATCCAACAAGTGCAAAAAAACATAATACCGGAACGGTAATTTTCCTGGAGATGGAACATGAACTTAACGGAAGAAAAAGCAAAGTGCGTTGCCATGATCGTAAAGCTTAACTTGGAGTTATTGTACTACTGGACAAAAACAGTTTATAGGTAGAGGTAGCACAAGAAATAATATTGTTTTTTATTTATCTCCAGCGGAAATCTCTTCTGTCCGAGTTCCGTTAAATTTTATGCAATGCGATTTGGCTACCTATGTTTATGTAATTCGACAGTGGAAAAACCGGTTCAATGTACCAGTAGTATAGTACCTGACGAGAACAGAAGCTACAGGCTGAAATATGAGAAATTACCAAATTGTGTAATTAGATATTACACTATCGTACTATTTTTATTTTTTTGGGTGGCGGAAGGGGAAATGTGGATGATGATATTTGTTATCATCAGATTAGTTTAGAGATGAGCAGGGCAGATCTGTTTCAAACTTGTTGTGCAAACGGAACAAATTGACCGTTTCATACTTTTTATTTACCTTCCAACCAAGAAATAAAACTGTTACTCTTTTTTTAAAGAAAAAGTAAGTTGTTACAAAATGACAAATTCTTGCGGTTGCCACACAATTTCGTTCATCCTGAAAAGGATGAGGAAGTAAGGAAAGGAAAAGGTATGTTTTCCAAAGCAAGTCTCCACTTTTATGGGCCATTGTTTGAAACTAAAAAAGGAGGATCATCATCATCATCAACTCAAATAATGAAACTGTCATCTGCCACCACTACTCCATTTCTGGAAGGTGTAACAAGGATGCCAGTCGTGGTAAAGATATGTCATTCAAAAAAACGAGAATGAAAATAGCAACGGGCAAGTTTTTTCTTAAAGGCTGATGCGTAACCTTAAATGGATGAATGGTGTCGGCTGGTCGGTCGGTGTGGCTTGCTCATTGCGTAAAGCCTAATTAATACGGCATGCAGTTCAGTCGCTGTTCTTTAAAAAGAGGGGTCATAAAAAAGTGAAAAGAAAAGACAAAGTACATTCCTCATAAAGTTTAGCACCCAGCTATGTAGATATGCCGCACAGAATCGGCTGCCACTACGGAACTGGGTGGGATGAATTCTGTAGTATTTAAGAAGTGGCCGAAAAGTTGCTGTTGGCATTTTTGTTTTAGTGGTTTTTAAAAGATTATTATCATTATCATAAACCATCACTACTTTATCATACAGCGCCTTGTCTGCTACGAACTAATCATTATCATCATCTGTTAAAAAGATGAAATGATGCTTGACGCATGATAAAAAACTTGTTAGGTAGTTTTTTCCTAGCAGCTATAAAAACCACAATGCGTAATGGATCCTTGTCCATACATACAATGTGACTTATTTTGGCCACGCTTTTTTTACTTTCCTCTTCTTTTTATTACTGGACCAACTTAAACTTTGGCTAAGTCTACCTACGAATTTCCATTTCCTTCCGGTAAGCTCCATTTTTAAAGGGCAACGACAACATTCTTAGAAAAAAACCCAAACCAAAAGGCGGTGTAGAATTATTCCAAAACGGTGACGTTCTATGTTTGTACCTTTGTTTTTCCAACTTGCTTTTTGCTTAATGCATTTTTAATAATACAATTGTTTTGAAAAGTTCAAAAGCATTTTCATTCTATCCTTTACATAATTCCCAAAAAAGATGTCTACTGCAACATGCTTTTAAAATGAGTATAAAACAACTGGACTATTATCTCCCTTTTAACTTAATATTGTTTTTCTAACGTCTCAAGCTGTGAGCCGCTTATTAAACATTTTGTTTGCGCATAAACACAAATAAGGACAGATAAGAACTGCTCATTTGTCTCTTGACTCTCTGTACCAATAGCTAATTATTTTATGGTCATAAAAACAGNTTATTAAACATTTTGTTTGCGCATAAACACAAATAAGGACAGATAAGAACTGCTCATTTGTCTCTTGACTCTCTGTACCAATAGCTAATTATTTTATGGTCATAAAAACAGTCTCCCCAAAAAATATTAAATATAATAGTAACATGTAGTGCGCAAGTAAACAAAAGAATTGACAAAACGGCTCAAGTGCACTCAACTGGCCATTTTTGGAAGAAAAAAATTATTACATCAACGGCACACCAAAAACCTGAAGTAAACAAAAAGTATAATTATTATTATCCTCATACACTTTTTCACTTGCGCTGCTTTTGTCTTTATCACCATTTTGTCCTCTTTTTCTCATTTTATCATTTTACAAAAAAAGACAATTCCAGCAAAAAGCTACAACAGCAAACCTAACCGTCATTATTAGCATCATGCATAAAGTTGTAGACTAGTACGTAATCACTAACACGAGACATGGCTGTTAACTCTTTTTCCTTGACAAAGGATCATTTAATGAAAAAACTATTTGTAAACATTATTTTTTAACAAACAAAACAAAGCTGTTGTGAGTGTCGACATGCATACATAATGTGTAAAAGTGCACGCTTAGCTTAATTTGGAATAAGATTATGGGCACATATTATAAGCCTTTTGTATGAGCATTTTATGAATAAGAGGATTTTTTTCAACAGATATGTCACAGCAGCAGCATGAACGAAAATATTTTTGTGTCCGTTCTACATTTCACATTGCACAGGCAGCAGTAGTGGCGTCCACTTGACTTGCTCACCAACTTTACATTGTTTAAATGAATTGGAGTGAAGGATAGTCATCATTCTATTGCCAGCACGAATTTGAATGAATGAAAATGGCTTGGCTGGTGTGATGAAAATGGTGTTGTGATTGCGGAGGGTGGCTGCTGTAGTTTCTCCGGCGACGAAAATGGCTATCGATATTTTGGTGTGGATCATTTGCCTGTTCAGGGCTTATGAGTTGCTATTTAGTATAATTTTATCCGTTTTTTTCTACTTCTGTCCATCATCGGCATTGTTGCATGGCTAATAATAATGATTTTTTTCTTTCATGTCCGTTTTTCGCCTTCTGTCTCATTGCCATTGCCACTTCCCATAATAATTGTCAATTGTCAATCCACTTGAAATAAATAAGCTTTAAATATCGTGACTTAACGAACTTGAATTAAAATTGATTTATTGACTTGACATGTTCAGATAATATGTGTGGCTGACTGAGTTGACGAGCAGATTAGATATTTAAAGCGAGAGGGAGTGTCAAAACACTCAAAAAATGCTTTAAAACTAACAGACAATCTGTGCACTGCACTGTGGTGCGCCAAAGATATGATACCAACCAACCATGCAATAGTCAGTGCAAGTTGGAAACTAAACAATCGGACCAGTGCAGTGTAGATACAGGAAGCTGTGGCATTTTAAAATAAATTTTATTTTAACCGATTCAATGGAATCCATAATAGCAGACTTGAACTGTTCACGGTCCAATTTTAAAATTGAATGTTTATTGCCAAAGTAATTTTTCTAAAAAGGTCAACCAACAATGTCTGCATTGACATTCCTGTTGTCTGTTGCTCATACCGTCACACATGTTCACTGTAAATCACACGGGGAATCGAGCAAAAATAAAAAAGTAATAAAAAATATGTTGTGTTATTGTGCGTTACGTTTGTGTGTGTGATGTGATTTAAAGCGTATTATAAAATGCTTCCCATTTTTTGTTTTGGTGGTTGATTGTAAGTCGAGGCGATATGGTATAAAAAAGGTTGGTAGGTGAAACAGAAAGGGTGCACAATAATAACAAAACATGCATGATGATAGGGGTGATGGACAAAAAAGGGTGACGTGAATAACGCATGCATGGGCATTTTTGATTGGGAAAATAAAATTTTCAAGTGGAGCGGACAGAATATTGTGCGGATCAGTTATAAAAAATATAGGGTAAGAAGGGAAATGGAAAAGTGATTGGGATACATATGAACCCTTTTCCGGGGTAAAGGATCTGTTTGAAGGGACTGCACTGAAAGCGCAAGAGAGAAAGAGAAACTGATCTAATTTACGAGTTGATCATTTCATTTGACAATTTTGTGAAATTTACGACAAACATGTTTCATTTAAAACGAGAACTCAAAAAAATAAAAGTAAAAAAATAAAAATTTAGTCATGCAATAAGTTATAAGATGATGAAACTGACGCATGTTGTTTTTATGAAGCATATCATTTTATGAAAGGAACCAAAATTCTGTTTTTAGTTTTTTCAATTTCAGATCGACCGAATGAAAAACTGCTTAGCATAATCTTACTAAACCAAATTTATAAGGTAAAAGGTGTAACAAAAGAAACCTTTCCTTCTTCTCCAGATATACAAAAATTGTATTTTTCTCAGAAAAAAGTAAAATCGGTGTAGGTATTTATGTAATATATTCTATGCATAATCAGAATACATTTTCATGCAATCATTTCAACAGTTCAACATGGTGTGAACCGTTCTATAAAGTTTTTGATGTATAAATGCATACGAACGATCATGAATGTAGGTTATTTTGTATGTTCATTTATACTAGAATCGAATGTAAGCTAGTGAGTTCGACCGAATAAATAAGAATAATGAATAACGAATTCAATTAAACGATTTTCCATTTTAAAATAAAAATATGTCCTTCATTGAACATTTTTCTTGAATATAATGGGTTTCAAACGATTGATTCAAAAGAAAAAAGTTAATTTTCCCATGTCAATCATTTTTATATCTTAAAAGTATGATCATTAATTGAAATTTAATTTGGTATTTTTCTATATCAATTAATTTTCTTTAGCTAAAGCTCTTATTAGTTTTCTATCTCATAAACAATTCCTCATGTAATGCTTAAATAGCGAAGTCTACTCATTCCCGTGTAGGTAAGCATTTCTTCAGCACAATTAATCGATTTGGTGGTTTAAGTATTATGTGCTATATAAAATTCCATTAAACTTGGATAAGTAGGTATATGACTATCACTTACAATATTTATGCTC
>JAHZMV010004115.1:0-14560 GCA_027743765.1 Coecobrya sp. COE2 | reverse complement strand
TAATAGGTCCTTAGCCAGATTCCTAGAGATCAACTTTTGCACAAGCACGCCATCCCTACATCTTTACATTACCGTGCATTCTTAACTCTTTGAACTATTTGTTGTTCCTTATATCTTCCAAAGTTTTGTTTTAACTACATAAATGGAACATGCTTCAAAATATTTATTTTATGTGAAAACGTCCAGTTCCTTATTACCATATAGGCCACGTTGCCTTGTATTATCGAAATGCCTTAGTGGTTCGCTTTGCTGAATAAAAACGTCGATATGCAAACGAAATTTTGATTATGGGAAATGTGTATCAGTTATTAAAAATAGATCCATGTCTTTTTTATTTAGTTCTATAGCGTTTGCGTTTAGGATGAAAGGTTATAATAAAACCTATGCTTAAGTGTTTGCAAACGAATATTATCAATTTATAGTACCAAAATATAATTTATTTACTTTATTATACATTTAAATACATCATTTACTTTGGGTGTATGGATTGTTGGTGTTGGCACCATTATGATATAATTTCATGATATAAGTTCATCCAAATTAGCATGGGAATCGCTCTACACCGTTTGGCCCGGCGCTCCAATTTGGTCTCCGCACACCTAACAATATACCGACTCTTCTTATAGCATCTACAAAAAGGTGTGTCAAGGAGTTGACGTTGATCACATACCTGTATTCTGTCCGCTCTAGTTATATTTCGATAATTTTTAAACTGACTTTGAAAGACCCTGGTACGGTAAACACTGTAATACCCATTTACTGCACATGCAGAAACTTTGGTGCGGTTCGCTTGCTGCATTTTGACTTTGTTAACTGAAAAATAAAAACAGTGTTTTGGAGGAGCGATTATTCGTTATTAATATAAATATAATCTTACCAAGCCTTCAAAATACTTTTTATTAAACCTTGCTTCATTTACATATCAAGTTTCTATGTCGACACCTGTCCAATAGCGGAAGATGTTGTGTAAACTTACCAGCTTCATTTACGCTTGCAGTGAGGATATTGACAATTTTGTTAATGTATGACGGGGTAGCGTTGGTATACTTTTCATACTTTTCTTTAACTAATTCTGAAATCTTTGGGTTCATCGATCCATCTACATTTGCTTCGCCGTATGTGATTTGGAAGCATTTGTTTTTACAACTCTGTTAAAAAATGCATGAATGAGTCCAAGTAAAAGCATAATTACATCCTAATAATAAGTTACAATATTTAACTATCTACGATAATATCGACGATAATTTATCGTATTATCGTACCATAATATTAATTATTCTACCAACTGCAATTTTGTGAAATTATTATACTAGTTATGTTAATAAAAACAATCAAATGAAATTAGTCATACCATCACTTCGAACCCCGTGAAGTTCCGTCTACGATCCATATTAAGGAACGTATTATTATAACATTTTTGGAAAGTCTGCCTATTTTCTAAATCTTTTGCCTGAATATCTTTCGTCCAAAGGGTGATATTAATATCGACGTGGCAGTTTTTGTCCAACCAAGCATTTGCATTGCCAAAAAATGTGTTCACGGCAGCAAAATACGATGCCAGTAAAAGTCCAATAGTAGTGAATTTAACCGCGAATTTCATGTTTACAGTTAACACAGTGCAGTGGTTCTACATGTAGGCTTCTTCAGTTCCTGTCTATTGTTCTACAAATAGAAAATCAACGGTTGTTTTAATGTATGTACAAAGGTGTACTTATTCTATGAACATTACTAACGGAAACTTCAAATTGTTTAAATGATGATGTATAAATTATGTCACTAGTTACAGCATATTCTGATCAATCATATAATCAATTTATATTTATTGACTTGGACTGAGGAATTTTAGTATGCTCAATGAACTTGAAAATGTGTTTGATGTTTACGCAATAAGTTGAACTTCCGGCTCTTGAAGTAAGTGAAATGGGAATCGTGAGGATGATGAAGTTTGAATCGACCATTTTACAGTCCTGGATAGAAATGCGAATTGTTTGAATAGTAACGATAAAATTACCGATGTCCAATAATGCTACACAATAAATGAATTTATAATATGTTGTATATTTTCACTCAAAAGGAACGAAAATATAATCTTCATTAGCGCGATGATTTTGCTATAATTTGAATTTAATTTTCTTCGAATGATGATGTTCAAAATTAAGATAAAATATTGCGTTGAAATATTAAAAAATATCATTACCATTTCATCTGTCTAGAAGAGATATTCCTTATAAATAATATAATTTTATACTGTTATTCTGAATGCTTTCTTTTGCATACAAACATCCTTTCAAAACTAGGTATTTTTTAAACGTAGTATCGTTATTATATATTATTCAGTCAAGTCATAAAACTAAATTCCCAGCTTGGTGATGGTTATGTTTACAGCTCCTGAAATATTTCCGGTTGATTTAAGTCAATTGATAATTTTCATCATGTATGAAGGATAGTATTACTCATTTGTATAATGCATCTTTACCCAATTGGTTTGATAAGAAGTACTATAATCACGTAGATATTTTAAATTATCTGTTTACAATGTAACTTTATTGTAAATATGCGAAAGGGTAACAATCACTTTAACGAAGGACCAAATTTCGTTACGCTTTAAAATGTAAAGTAAAACGGTTCACAGCATACACGTTCTGTGTTCTTTATTAAGGGATAAGTAGTAAGCTCAAGTAACTACAAAAGAAAATTGTAGAATTAAGGGTGGTTCTGCATGGCAAAATTATTACAGGCTTACATTAAATTGATGAACATGTGGAAAAGATTCGTTTGCAGAACAGTCATATCTATTTATTGTGTATCACACTAATCGTAGCATAGTAAGTACAAACAACAAGTTTACTTAAAAATAAAGTACGTAATGAGAAGACATTTTGAAAGATTGAAAATAAAACGGTTAAATCTACGATAGCAAAAATATACAGAGTAACTTTTTATTTTCCAATGCTTACTGGGTTCCTCTTTTATTGCCGCAGAACTGAAAATAATATATTTTGAAACATTATTCGAATATCCACAAACAATATACAAATCGTTTGTCTGTTGAAAGTAAATAAATTTAGGTACTTCAATTGCCGTTTTATTTTGTTCAACCAAATAGTTGAACTGATTATCAATGTAGTCCATGCAGCAGTCGTCATAAAAACCGTTTACTTCGCATTCACCTACAATGGTACGATTTTCTTGTAAAAGTTTAATTTTGCCATCTAAAATGTTTTAAAATATCTCGTTAACTTTCGTCAATGAGAAAAAAATGTCCGTTCCGCTATGACATACCATGTATCAATATTCCAATTCATTTTTTATACTTACTGGCTTGTTTTGCGCATCCGGTAAACATGTTGATAATTCCGTTAATGTAAAACGATGTAGCGTTTGAATATGTTTCATAATATTCCTTAATAATCTCTGAGATTTTAGGGTTTAAATATCCGTCATTTGTGGCATGCCTATCGTGGATTTGGTAGCATTTATATGAACAATCCTATTATTGCATACAAAACCAATTGTTATTCACTTTTGAAAAGTGAAGTCTAGTGAAAATTTGTGGAAATTGTAAACTGTACCCGTTTCTCATCCTTCGTTAAGTTGCGCTCACGGTTCTTACTATGAAATTTATTCTTTTGGCAAGCAAGAAATTCATTTTTCTTTTTAGGGAAAAGTAATTTTTGATCTTGTTTGAAACGTGTCAAGTTAACGTAGACATTGCACCTCCTATCCAACCATTCGTTGGCATATAAGGTAGACACGATAGAAATATATGAAATTAGTACAATCTGAATTTTTACTAAGTGCAGACACGTGAAATATAGCTTTGTAGCCATAATGCTGGTCTTTAAAATTTGATGGATAAACCCCAGATTGATGAACTCTAAAACATAATATTATAGAGATATAAAAAATCTGATTATAGGTTTTATTTGTAAAAGTTTATTTTTATATTTAATTGAAATAACTGTATTCTTTACTTACCCCGATTTAAGATCGCAAATTTGCATTAGAGTAAGGTAAAACTACTGGTAAATGTTGAAAATATGTACTAACAAGTTGTAAGTAGTTATCTATATTTTTGCTTTTACTGGGAGGAATCAAATTAACGTTATGCTAAGCGTATATGATATTTCTAACATACATTATGTACCTAAGAATATAGTGTGAATAGTGTCTATATAATATATAGTTACACAGGTACGTATTTCTGTTTCATATCAAAATGTCAAATATATTTTAAAATTCTAAGAACTAAATTGTAAATTCAGTGACTAAATTGCAATGTAAAATAATTCTCATCAGCATAAAAGAATGGTGAATATATTTTCGACAGATGCTGATCAGAAGTACTTCATACTTCATCGCTTTACGTATTTATATGAATACAATTGTCAAAGGTTTCCTGTTAATTGTAGTTGGGATCATTAAATCACGATCATATTTCTAGCTTTTAAATATGTATACTGCAAGTAGGTATGCATTGCACGTTGTATTTCAAGCCTAAAATATCAAATTCACGATTATTTTGTGATCCAAGTAATACAAAACCAAGAAAATACTGCCGTATGTATTATGAACCAAAAATCACCTTTGTATTGATGGCTATTTCACAAAGTTCAAGTTTTAGTTTTAATTCTGAATTTGTAAAATCAATAGTGCATATCATGTTTTATGTAGTGGATGCAATGTCAATATGAAACGGTCAAGAAGTGACACATTTGTACAGCACTTAAAAATCCAGCAACATTGTACTAACAATAAAAGTGTACGCAAATTGAAATACTATACTTACTATACTGCTGTAAATATACTTTTTGTTCTTTTACTTAGGTTCATGCATCGAGCATATTTTGTATTAAAATGGGATAGTTTGTGTTGATGACGCGGAAAATATTTTGTACTCTTGAAAACAAGTAACAATAAAAAAAAGCTCAACCGTCCGTCAAATAAATTGATTTTCTAAAAGGACAATTGTCCTTTTTGCCTGAATTATTTATTAAGTCATTTAAAAAATAATTTATCCTGAATGAGTCTACAATCAAACTATAAATAACATTCTTATAAAATAAAA
Organism: Coecobrya sp. COE2; assembly: GCA_027743765.1. Lineage (NCBI taxonomy): Eukaryota > Metazoa > Arthropoda > Collembola > Entomobryomorpha > Entomobryidae > Coecobrya > Coecobrya sp. COE2. The sequence continues at coordinate 9,492 of JAHZMV010004115.1, read as the reverse complement.
GACATATTTCACCTTTCGTCTAATTATTATGTATATTATGGTATTATGAAATTAATTATTACAGTATGTTTAACTATTAGGGTTCATTATTAAACCCCAACCTATATACTGTAAAATGTATAACTTTAAATGTTTACATTTTAAAATTAAAAACCCTGTAATTTTTTTCTGGCAAATATAAATATACACTTAAATCTGTAGTGGATCTTCAGTGTCCGACAGTGTCATCATCATAGCTCCTTCCCCCTGCTGCTCAATGATCATCTCCCCGTCTTCTTGATCACTATGGTGACCATTCATATCCAAATATATATTTTTCTCAACTTGCTGTTTCAGAGCAGCTTCTCTCAAAACGGTATTAGAAAGTTTTACTTGCCCCATTTCCACAACTTCAATTTTTGGGGTACTGTGAGAATTATTTAAAAATGTTTCCTCCTCCTCCTCATCTGCATGTTGGAAATAATCAGGTTGATTGGGTAATGATACTTGTTGTTGTGCTGCTTTTGCTTTTGGACAATTTTCTCTTTGGTGTCGCCGAAGGAGATAGCATTGTGATAGAGAGCTTCCACAGTATTCGCATTTGAAGGACCTTGTAGGTGGTTTGGAGGCAGGTGGTGGTATGATCCCCGTATTCCCAATATGCTGGCTGGGTTTATCTACCATTCCACTTCTGCCACATAGATTGTTTTTAATGTGAGAATGCAAACTCTGTTCATGTATATAACCTCTACCGCAGTTGTCACAAAAGTATTTACATTCCATAGTAGCGCCATTTGATTTAAAATTAGCTGGCTGCTGTGGGCGGTCTTTCCAGTGATTATACTGTTTCCGGTGTCTCCATAAACTTGGATAATGGGCAAAGCCAGCACCACAATGTTCGCATTTAAATGCTCCCAGTTTACCAACCGCACGACAACGTCTTTTCCTTTGGCGGGCGGAGGAGAGGGAGTGACAATGGAGATTTTGGTGAAGCTTCAAACTTGAATCGTTAGCATACGTTTCCCCACAATACCTGCATTTGAATCGACGCCTGGTCACCGATTCCGGTCGAAATCGTATTTCAAAATTGGATTTTATGGGTTCTGGCGGTGGTCTTATTTCTGAGCAGCTTTTAGTGGCATCTTGCATTATGGGCGTTGTGGGGGTGACAATTGTGGAGGGTGGGTTCTGAATAGCGTTCTTCATAATTAATGGCGCTGTTGATCTGGACCGGCGAGCAGTGCAATACAGTTTTGTGTGGCGAATCCAATCCGTTTTAGAGGGGAGTTTGATCCCACAAGTGTTACAGGTATGCATTGATGACACTGGTAGTGATCTTATTTCTGAGCAGCCTTTCGTAACATCTTGCATTGGCATTATGGGCGTTGTGGGGGTGACAATTTTGGAGGGTTGGTTCTGAATAGCGTTCTTCATAATTAATGGCGCTGTTGATCTGGACCGGCGGGCAGTGCAATACAGTTTTGTGTGGCGAATCCAATCCGTTTTGGAGGGGAGCTTGATCCCACAAGCGTTACAGGTATGCGTTGATGACAATGGTGGTCTTGGTGACTCAGGGTGTTTCCGCGGATAATGATGTTGTAAACCGGTGTAACTGCTAAAAGCAAGCCCACATACGTGACATTTGAATCTGCCTGGCAATATCACTTCTGTTAAGTCCTTATCTTTCAGTAATGGAACTGTAGGGGTGAAAGTCACTTGGGTGATAATTGGATTTTTTAAATGGGATACATCAGTGGTTTCAGGAATCCTGGCCAAGTTCACTTTTGGAATGGCTTTGTTCAGCTTTTTAGAACCTTCAAAACCACCCAAATTATAAGTACTTTAAATATCTAAAGTTATGCCAAATTATAAAGCCAAATTATGTAGTGTCTTACATTTTCGTAGTGTCTCCTTTCTCATAAGCTCTGCAATAGATGCTTGCAGCATCTCCAATGGATTTGCCAGTTTATTCCTAAAATGCTTCAGGAGAGAAGCATCCATCTCTGAACTTTTTAATGTTTCCAAAAATGTTTCCAGGAAATGGTTCACCTTCATTTGTACAATTTCCAGTTCAAAACATAAATCCGCAAGATTTGTAGTTACCCTTCTGCAATTATCACAGAGTAGCACTGAAAGGTCAATCTTGAGCAGTTTCGATCCAGCCGTTTCAGAATCGTGTACAGATTCGCCATTCAATTTGCGACTGAGAAGACTCCCCGGACTCATTTCCAAATACTTGTGAATGCTCCGCAAGCTAAATCCCGTCATCTTGTCGGCGGATGCCTCATTTTGAAAGAGATGAGCACTCCCATTCATCTCCTCGTCACCATCCTCATCATCTTCCAATTTAATGACCGGAGGAGGAAGGACACTTTTCAGGCACAGAAAGCATGTTGCTTTCGTGTCAACGAAAAATGTGTTCCTCAGCTTTCGCCGGGGTGCTAAAGGTGGCATCCTTAAATCTGAAAAAAAAAGACAAGTAAATAATGCAATAATAGAAGCGTTATTTATAATTGCTTTCGTTCTAATTATTTCCTTTACTCTACCGAAGGAAATGCATACCTGCAGCAGGTAGCTTTTGAACCACACAGGGCATAAGACATAAAAGGTGAAAGAAAGTGGAAAGAAAAACGGAAGAAAGAAAGTAGTGAATCTTTCTCAAAGAAAAATCGACTTGCAAACTGTAACTTTACACATTTTGGCACATAATATAATATTTGCTTGAGAATCAAAAGATTTGTTCAGCTGGCTAAAATGTGTGTATCCCAGCAGTGTTACTCGGCTCAAGTAGCGAAAGCTATTGAGAATATAAGAATTGAGAATCTGAAAACTTGAGATGTATGTTGTTACTTGCTTACATACAAAAAAAGTTTACGTATGCCTAGTGTACTTCAGGTAAAGTTTCGTTGCATCACTAGCTGCCTGCCTGCATCACTTGAAGCCAAGAGACTACTTGGCTTGAAGCTGCCTGCTATTATGCTATTGCTTGTCCAACTGCACAAATATCCAGCTTTGCTTTGACATTTCAAAGTATTAGCTTTGCTATGCAATTTGCTACAGTCTAAATAACGTATTTTTCATAGTTTTGTTTGGGTGTGTATTAGATAATTTTAAATTTTTTATGAAGCTATGTAGGATGCACATGATAAATATCAATTTCAATCACATAAATTGAGATGATTTATCATTAGCAATGAATTTCATGCTTTTATCCAGTATGCATCCAATTTTTCCATACTTTCATACTTGCATTTAATGCTCAAATTGATTAAGTCACTTTAGTTTTTCTCGGTATTTGAGCATCAATATTTTATATTTTTTAAACTGCAGTACCGACAACCGCTGCCAAAAATTAAAAAAGTGCTATTGCCACCGCTAAATATATATTATGTAAGCATCTACGTAAAATGAAATTTTTTTTTCTAAAAAAGGAGTTCAATATTTTTTAACTATTGGTAGGTTTCATAATTTCATACGATCACACAGATGAATGAATGAATATTTTACTGTAAAACGTTAAAACATCCTAACCGAATATAAATTTCATCCATAACAATTTCATCTGAGTACTTATCCGAGTAAACTGAGTGAGTAAACGCAGAGCGTTCTTTTGCACAAAAACAAGACTTTGTTTTCAAGCCAATCTTCTACACATTTTACTGCATAATATGAGCATAGGCATACATAGTAACAAACAACAAGTAGTTGGATTCAGCACTTTCAGCAGAGATGATGTCTCTTCTGTAATGCCAAAAAGGCGGTTTCTCGGTTTTTTGTGAGTTCTTTTGGCTTTTGTTCTCTGAGCCGAGGTAGTACCACAGCTGAAGGTTAAGGATAAAAATGTTGATGTTTTGATTTTTTATGTCAAATATTGAATATTATTATTAACCAAGTTAACTTAAATGCTTGACAGTTATAAGTGAACTTGATTTAAAGACAGTTTTTGTTGATACGTGTGAGGAAGTAAAAAGTGGTAACTAATTCAGACTATTTTTGCAGTAAAGTTGTTTGATTGTTTTGTGGAACGACAGTTAAAATGTCGCCCAATCCTGAAGAACTGGAATTTTTCGCGGGGCAAGAAGAGATTAGCATAATGCCGAGATTTGAATGTACAACAATGTGGCTAATCACTGGCGATTTGGGTCCTTTTAAACCCGGAGTACAAGGACTATTTGGAACAGTTGAAAGAGCTCGAGTTGAGATCGCCGCTTTTTAGCAAAATGCCTTCGGAGAACTACATGACGGTTTCCAAAATGATTTTTGAGGCTTGCCCACAGGATGTTCAAGATGCGGATGATGTCAAAGTGCTTATCAAGGTAAGGGATACAGATAAGCGTAAAAGTTGGAGTATAGTCTCCATGACAACTTATATGATAACGGTTTTTGATTTTTGGTTTCTGTTTCAGGATATCTGGGATTCTCGAATGTCCAAGCTTCGAACGGCTGTACTGACTTTTATTGACAAAGGCGCTTCCTGGGCAAAGGTTGATAATTTGACTCAGCTCGAAATGTGTACGATTCGCCCCTTCTTTCCCCATTCTCTCGAACAATTACATCGGTTTAGAAAGGTAAGTATTCATGCTTATCCTGACAGGATAATCATTATTGGATAAGAGTAATAGTAATAGTGATTAAATGATGCTTTAAATGGTTTAATTAATAAAGCTCCTCTTATTATTCGTGTTTCAGACCATACAAGTTGCCAGGCTGTACGCTGCAGGAAACTCTTCCGTTGAGGTCCGTCGTAATCTCAGAATGTGATCGTGATGGATTAATGACTCATTTTCCTGGGCAAAGGTTGATAATTTGACTCAGCTCGAAATGTGTACGATTCGCCCCTTCTTTCCTCATTCTCTCGAACAATTACATCGGTTTAGAAAGGTAAGTATTCATGCTTATCCCGACAGGATAATCATTATTGGATAAGAGTAATAGTGATTAAATGATGTAATTAATAAAGCTCCTCTTATTATTCGTGTTTCAGACCATACAAGTTGCCAGGCTGTACGCTGCAGGAAATTCTTCCGTTGAGGTCCGTCGTAATCTCAGAATGTGATCGTGATGGATTAATGACTCATTAAAAGCATCTTTAAATGGAAATTAAACTGCACGTACAAAAGGTTCACGAGGAAGGTGGATAGACCGCAAAATCATCAGAGATAATTGTTTGAGATTGTAATCTGATCGAAATTTAATGTGAGGATAATGAATAATTCCGTTAAAATTGAGACTGAGAGACTATATAATAAGTTAATTATACGAAAGAGAATGTGTCATTTCACTTAATTTTGTAGGTTGTTTATTTTACTTTAATCATTTATACTATTCTATACACTATATACCTTGACTTTAATTAACAAAAATTCTATCGTTTTGATTTTGTTGAAACAATTATGAATGTTTGGCACTGGTTTACAGCTTAATTTTGATAAAAATACACTTACTTACATATTATGTCAATTACTTTCAAAAAGACAAAATGTGAAAACCATTAAACAAAATATCTTAGTGAATTCAGTACTATGATATGATATACTATTCTATATAAGTATTTATCTTGGATAAAGTAATTAATTCATTCATTTAACTAGTATGAAAAGTCATAATAACAAAATAGGGAATATGTCATGGTTCAATTGTCATTTAACAGGTTATTATCTCTCTACCAAAAAATATTTTGGTTCTTTCTTCTACAAAAAGAACATGATAAACAAAGTTATTTCCTAAACTAAAATTATAACAATTATTTTCAACACAACTACATTTTAAAGTAGATGATCTCGTTATTATCGTACTAAATACATTAATAGCTAATTTTTCCTGACTAAAACTATATTCAGTAAAAAAACTGAATCGCACAAAGACAAGAGCAGACTACAAAGTTGCAGTAAAGTTAAAGCATTAGAGATTAACTATGCTAGAGTTCCATGAGAACGCCAATTTTCAATGATCAAAACACTATAATGCTTTCATGAGAGTCGTTCATTAAATCCAGATCAAGTAGTTCCAGTGCCTGTTGGTGAATTATGGAAGGCATTAATAACCTCATAATAATAAAACATGTGCACAAAATAAGTTAAAAATTAAAACTCTTAGAACTTACAATCAATGTGGTAAACAATGCCAGTGCAGAAAGCAAATGCCACCAGTCATGGGAATCGAAAAATTTGCAGGGTTCATTTAAAATCCTACTTTCGGCTGGTGTTTCCTCCCATGAGGTTTTGATGTCCGAAAAGTACGATCCAGCAAAGTGCCAAAGTAGTGTAGCCGCAATTAGCAGAAAGATGCAAATTATCAAACTAGTTTTTGACCTCTTCCAGGCATTTGTGACTTCTCCGTGAACACACTGTATGAATGGGAAAAATCAAGTTTAATTTTTGGTAATTCTAATGGCATTACTGTGATGACTCTGGAGAATTTACCTTCATCGCCAAATAATACAAGAGGTAAAGAACCACGTTTCCAATAAGTACTTTGAGAATATACCCACCAAAGTCAGGTATGGGCTGAGAAAAACTTCCAAAGCCCAAGCAAATGCCAATGTTAACCGCAACTCCCAAAATAATCAAAATTAGCACATCGCGTCCAGCAACAGGTTGCTGTTTATCCGCAGTCAAAGTAATAGTTCCCTCATTTTGCCAAATTGGTTTCAAAATTTCCCGTGAAAATATTGGCGGATATCCAAAGAAAATCAGTTTTACAGCCAACATACAGAGTGCGGTCAAATGGAAGCAAAAGGTGAAGATGATAAAATAATACGGGGACTCCCACAACTCTCCAATGAGATCCAAGAGCATTAGACCGCCCAAAATAAGAAAGGCAGTTGGAGCACTAACGTTCGTATCCGGATGGCGTGCTTGATATAGTTTCAAAGCTGTCAGCGTCCCCGCAACGAACATAAAGCAAGTGTCGTGATGAAAATTGGATCGGTTCGGACAGACGTGATAGCTGGCGCTAAGAACTCCTTCGAAAAATATAGCCCAAGCTAACGCTTTAGATATACCAAAATGAGGAGGAATCCCTTTCCCCTCCACCCTGTATGATGAGTGATAAGTTTCCAGGCCTGCAAGAAGTATTAGAGCTGATAATCCAGCAGCGAGATAACCGATATTGGAGTACAAGTGGTTAAAGTCACTTATCCATCCAAGTGGATGAGCACACTCAAAGTTGTAGTAACACAAGTCCAGATTTCCGGTGGAGTGGGAAGTCCTTAGGTGCATGTAAACCAATTGAATGGCTGGAAGCGTGTAGTAAAATGCGACAATGAGGACCGTGCACACGAACAACTTGTTTCTCTTCTCGAGCTTTTCGTAAGGCTTTCCCGTAAGTTGACTGAGCCGTACAAATTTTTGGGGCGGTGGTCCCTCTTCAGTTTCCATGAGTTGAACATTACTGGTGCCACATGAGTTACCATTTGAGGGATCGGGGTAAGTTTGGAACGAAGTCACTGTCCGCAATGACGGTGACTGTTGTGGACCTGCTTGATTTCCCTTTTCAGTTTCTCGACTTCTTAGAAAACACATTGCACAAGATACGCCTAATGTTACAATGAACCCGATAATGCATACAATTAGTGGGAAAATCCATCCGTGGTAAAAATCTGTATCGCTGATCGACTCCTTAATAATGACTTGCACAGTTTTGACTCGTATCTCTTCGTCTTCACCGCTATCTTCTGTGCCGGTTTCTTAGGCAATTCATGTCTCTGGAATGGAGGACAAGAACAAGAAAAAAGCCAACGGGATAATCGTCCCGTCGAACGGTGACGGCACCCTTTTTCGTCATGGTATGTCGGTTGCCCTCATAAACAACACTTTTCTCATTTCCATGAAATGGACACTAGCAAAAATGAAATGATAAGCAACCTTAAAATTGCAAATTGATTGGCATATCGATTAGTACTAAAATTCATACCTCCGGATTTTGAACTGACACTGTCAAGCATCTGGTGTCATTGGAAGACAAGGAAACGATCACAGCACTGGAAGTAGATTTCTCTTTCGGTAGAAAGTGGAAATGCATCAATTGGGGCGATGTGGCAATCACTTGCACCTCTCTGGATTCATTGATGGGGATCAAATGACAAATATTTCTGACTAGCAACGTAAAGCTGACTTGTGATGGGCTCAAGGTTGACACTGTTACTGTGACTATGTTCCCCGTGGCACTGACATTTCTTCGTTTAGATCCGCCAATCCTCAGATATGAGGGTAAATGCTCATTTATACAAACCGTTTTATTTGCAGAGCGATACACGTAACCAAGCGATGTTTCCCACGGCAGTTGCCACGACTCTGAGAACTTTTGTTGTCTCACTTCAAATGTGATTGGGTACTCAATTGTGGTCCCGTTCCCGACCTGGGTTTCCATGACAAAGTTTTCAGATTCCTTGAAAAACGGTTTAAAATGAGTACCAAATGACAAACTGTTATCAAGTTACAGGTGTACATTTATGAGATTTATTAAATTATCTACCTTCAAGGTAGTACCTTGTTAATCGCGAATTGAAAAAAGATTTCTCGTAACCTGTCAACCTGATGGGACTCTAGCCTGTCTAACTGGCCCGTCATATTTTGCACAGTAGGGAAGAATGGGGGAGGATTCCCATTAACATTTTTACAAACGTAATCAAGACTAAAAAGCCACAAACATGACAACAGTAGTAGTTCGGCACAAGATGACATCCTGACAAGTGTTAATTAATCAGCCTTTAAATTTCAGGAAGGTCAATAATCAGTAATTAAGTCTATAACTGATAACTAGCAAATAGTAAATGTCCCAAGTAAATTTTGTTGGAACTCCCTATCCGTTCATGCAGGAGGAGAGCAGAAATAACAACCAAGGGGCAAAACGGACACTTATGGACTGAGATTGAGATCCCTAAAATTATTTACGCCTCCTTTCCATCCATTCTCACCAAGGCAAAGTGTCAGTTTAGCACTAATTTCATCAACGCTTGAAGAAAAAGGTGGGTTAGGATATAGGTAAGTATACATAGTTGTATCAAACCACTGGTATGCTTTTCAAGGGAGTTCTTGAATGAATAATGACCAAAAAGAAAGAATTCACTTACAAAAGTCATCCATACAGCGATAAAGAACCAGGATACCAAATGCGATAAGGTCGGAGTAAGAAGAGAACAGAAAAATAATTGTGATACAGACTTACGCCCTGATAATTTGGTTGGAGTTGCTAGCAGTTAATTTTAGCATTTATTTATTTATTAGCACAATGTTTAATAATACAATACGACTTTCTATAATATTGTCATCATACTTCATGCAAATTCACGGTTAATGAATTTTGTAGCATTTAATATTTTCGATTTTATCTTTGCCTAAAAAGATTCTAGCAAGCAAATTCATTCGAAAAAAGACGCTCCGGACAAATGCAGCAGACAATCATGTGCCTATGTATGTACCTTAGAAGTTCCAGTGGAAAAATTTTCAGTTCAGATTCATTTCCTGGCTCGCCGTTATCAAATATTAGAAAAACTTTATAATAAGCCTCAAT
>JAHZMV010004114.1:0-21031 GCA_027743765.1 Coecobrya sp. COE2 | reverse complement strand
TCCTACATACATAAATATTTTGCTGTATAATAGTAATCACCGTGTTAAAGTAATCTACTTCGCTAGCTCTTGGAAGAATAAATGGTTTTCCCCTGTATTCTTTTCTCTAAAGACAAACTACCACGCACTTTAATACCGCATGACGATCATTGTGCAATCATTCTTTTTAAGAAATACGTACTTTATTTGGCTGATCGTGTCTATTTTTCGAAGGAAACACGTAAATTGTGTACAAGGACTCTTACTATTGCTTCCAGATTTCTGGCGTGAGATCCATTTAAAATCTCCTTAAACTACTCTCCCCTTCTTGTTTCAAATAAAAATTCGCCGTCTCTAAAATTTCCTGCTATTTCCCTTTTTCCTGGAAAAAATTTCTTCCAGAAGTAAGCTTCTTTGCCCTTCATACGACTCCCACTTTCTTTTCCTCGTCTTTCCATTCCTTCGCACAACCATTAATTCTATTTGAACTTCTCAAGGGTTGAATCAAATCCATTTTCGATCCTCTCTGTCTGTCAGTCTGTAATGCACTTATGCACAACTTAAGAAAGACCGATGATAGTGGTGGTATTATTAAGTTGCAAGTAAACACAGCAAACGGAATACGATTTAAAGAAAATGTGCCACAGCGGAATCTAGAAGTAAAGAATTTATGCGTTGCAATATCTAGGATGCATGACTTACTTGTTAGCACACTACAGATAATGACTATGAATTTCTTGGTGAGCATTACTTAATATATTTGTCCCGGAGATTTATTTGCCACTTGTCTTATCCAGATATTTTGAAATTCAGATATAGAATAATTTCCATATTCTTGGTGTTTAGTGTACTTTTCTGACAGTTCTATAGTTGTTTTCGTGAGTAGAGGCAATGATAGGAATAAGAGACTTATTTTAACATGTCCCCAATTAAAATCCAAAAGCTTTTCTCGGCTCATTTCACCATTTAAATTCGATTTCTGGAGAATTTTTATTCTGGAAAACGAGGAGCTTTTCGTATTGCATAATATTTAATATTTAGTTTCTGAGCAGGGAATAAAACGAATCCGTAGCTTTAAGAAAGAATCCGTCAACCGGTAAATATTTCTACCAACCAAATCGTGTCGCATGAATCTGTGATGATATCCAGAAGCGTGTATTGCTTACCATCCTATGCATTTTTTATGATGATGATGAAGCCATATGCCACGGATGACTGCATTCTAATAATTTATGGTTAGTTTGCTTCTCGTCATCTATCTCTTCTAAGAGAAATTTATATTAGAGAACATCATTCATCTCACCCAACACTCGTCTATATTATTTGAATCCCATCTTCATAAGTTTAAAATCAAGTTCAACTGATGCTTAATGTGAAGATGATGTTGATGACTGGTAAACTCAAAGTATGCACACTTTCAAGCAATGAAGATGTGCAAGCAGCTTATTATTATTCATGTTGAATGTGGTGGTAAATTAACTCAGCACTCGGCCGTGTATTCGTACACAATATTATCCAATATTACATGTGCACTGATAAAGCAAACAAAGCAGCTTTCGGTGAGCAGGATTACAAGTCGGCACGTGTATGTTTGTATTAACAACTTCTCTCTCACTCTCTTTACATCTATATTATACGCAATGCGTACACGTCTGTGTAACTGCATAATAATATTATTACGCACATACTATATATTGCTGTAGTTTTACATATGTATGGGCAGCACTAAAAGTGACTTCTGCTTCTGGTTTTTGAACTCATCTAGTCATTGAGAGCAAGACACAAGCAAAAAGTGGGAAAACAAACATTTTCCCTATTTTTCGTTCCAAAAAGTTGAGTTGCACTCATTCAGAAGACAGATTCCAAGCAAAGCGAGGAAGAAGAAGCAGAACTTGATGAGCTGCAGTTGTTGATTGTGTGCTTCGTTCAATCCTTCTTTTCCACCATGAAGTACATATTTCCTTGATGACGGCGCAATGGTAAATACTAAATATGGTGGTGAAGGTGAATATGTGAATGTGGCGATGATGATTCAATGCTAAATTTTTACTTTTTATTATAAATGCATTCACAAACTTACAAACGGCCGTTTTATGTACTTAAATGTCGCAGATAAGGAAGGCCTTTCAAAAGGAGAAAAAAGTTTTGAAAGCACCTTGTTAACTATCGCTGTATTTACAAAAAGGCAAAGCAAAGGAAGCGCATTTGGTTCCGCTCATTTTATTCGTAAAATGCGTACTGAATGATGTGATCTTTACATATTTTTTGCTTGTAAAACGGCGATTGTATATCATTTTTATGCACTTATAAAACATTAAATAGAAAATTTCGGACAGACTAAGAGAAATATATTTTGTTTTTGTAGTGTAACTGCTTTTATCTTTCTGCGAACAGCCTTCAGATTTAAATTTTGTTTTCTTCGGTTTATGATGCTAGTACAAAAGAGATAAAGGGTGCTGGTAAATAAAACGATGTTCTACGCGCTGACACAAGAGCTATAAGCGTTTTAAAAAATGGACATTTTTTATTTGCATCAGCACGGAAGACAAGACACACAGTTTTACACTGCTGCCAGTGCTGCTGCTAAATTTTCAAAGTTTACGCTGGTTATTTGAAAAGCAAAAGAATATATATAGTTGAGTAAATCACAAGAATACATAGTACTATTTGGGGTTCGAACAAAATAAGAGAATCAAATACAGCCAGTAATTCTTTTAAACCTACATGATTTTCAACACTATTCAGTCACAAACTGAATATTATATGTGTTATGTGCTGTCAGCGAGTTTACATATGCCACCCAAAAATATCCAGTCATGCATTCAAGTTGAGGTTTCCAGCTTTTTGTTTAGGTAAACTGTGAAAGAAATTCCAGTGTTTACCGTAGGAAATTACGGACAGATATTAGGGACTTAAACTGTGCGCTACAGTATTTATAATAATATGAAGTAAAATCTGTGTGGTTGAAATTTAACTAGACTTACACATCTAGCTTATTGCTTGCTGTGATGGTGGTCTGGTTTGAGAGCATCTATGACAAGCGTAAAACATTGTGAACTTTTGTATATTTACAGTAACCATAATGTTAATGATATTATTATTGGTCTGTTAAATAGATTATTCTACCGTCCGTGTCTGTGTATCCGTGCCGTTGTCTCATTCAGTGAGATTTCATTCACACTCCTCATCATTGAATCTTTTCTTTTCCCCACTGTACATGGTCTACCTATCTGTGCCTATGTGTATGCGTAGATGCAGCATAAATAAAAGTTGTTCACAAAAGAATTGCTTCATGAAATGTATTGCTATCTATTTCTGTCCACACATCCATGCATCCTTTCATTTTTTCCGCTAAAGTCTTCTCATTGTTTATAGACAGCTACTATTTTGCTCCATATGGAATGTGTTTTATCTCTTCTTTGTGTTGTCTTTTTGCATCAAATAACTTGCTAGAATACTAAAAGGAAAACAATGAACGCGTTACACGTTAGCAGGGCACTCAACTACATGTAATTTTTATGGTGATATTTACTCTACCAATTCCCAACATTATACGTACTGTTTTCTTTTGAATGTTACCGTCAACCATGAGCTTGTAGCTGAATATATACAAGTAAAATTGTACGTGAAAATTATATATTCTTCCAACTTTTCAATATTTTATGGAATGACAACCTATGAAAGTTGCTTCGAATGGCTTCAGCTCCTTCGATTTCAGCTAGAAGTGCTATTATCACTTGACTTTTAGCTATTTTCCTATGTAGTGCTTCGTTTTGTTTGCCAGTATCCGAATTTCTCTTTCCGCTTCTTATTATTATTGCAAAGCGGTTTGGTTCAACTCAAGTCACTTGACGGTTCCAGTTCGTCAAGAATATTTATGTAATGTTGTGTCGTGAAGAAATCCCTGGTGTGTGTATAAAAGCGATAGAGCTCAATTTCAGCACAGCTGCTGTATATGCAACCACCACCGGTATAATAAAAGAGTATTTGAATGAAACATTAAACCGAACTATCACACACAGTTCAAACAAAGCCAACACAATGCAACAATAATGTGCAACGCAACCACAAAAGGAAGACAAGCCATTGTGAAAAGTCAGAACAGGACACAAGACTTCTTATATTGTATTAGGCATTAGGCAATACAAAACTTAACTTATTGAAGTTTATGAATGAATGTTAAAAGATGACTTGGATGCAGAGATGCACGAGCGTTGACAAAATAAGACTTGCAATATCGTATTAACTTGCAAAATGTTTTAAAATATCCGTTTCCTACACCTTTGGGCTTATTTGGAGACAATATATGCACCACGATGTATGCCTATATACCATTAAGTATTATAAAATTAGTTCAGAAATATGTTGCGGTTGGAAAAATAATATAATATATGCATACATATTTACACAACAGTATAAATAAGCTGTAGATGTTCCAATGCTTGTTGCGTAAGAATGTTTTGTGGCCAACCGGATAAAAAGATGCATAAACCTGGGGAATGGAAGCAAATAATAAAAATTGACATGATATATATAATACACAACGCAATTCCCATGCTCATTCATTTTGTTCTCTGACTGATTTAAGTTTTTTTTAGTTTGAAACGGGTAAGAAAATAAAACCTCACAGGAGCAATTTCCAGATATCTTATCAGAATGAGCATGTCAGAGAGTCACCAAATGACAAAATATTCTCCCGCAGAGACAGATTTTAGATAAGAAGGGAGCATACCATTATTTATTTTTTTCCTGTCTTGTTATATATCCTTTCCTATCCCAAGTATCATGTTCAATTCCCATTTAGCGATGCTTGGTATGCTTAATGGATGGAGAAGATAAAATAAATCTCATTTTTATGTATATGGCATATCTCCTGCTTTCTGCTACTGTTGCTTAAACCTCGCCTGGAGATTATAAGTTTGACTGTAGATGTGTAAGAAAAAATCTTACCGAGCAGATATCTTCTTTACTCAATCTCTCAAGGTGAATTCAAAGAGACTTTCTCCAGAAGAAATACCAAGGAATGGATGAATAAACTAGTTATAGCCAAACCGTGTACTTATGTACGTGTACGACATGATAATCCTTTACGTTTTATAGGATACTGAGGTAAGTAATAGTAATAATGACGATGATACTTTTGATATGATTACGCTGATGATACCAGTCCTTTTAGAAAAATCTGAAGATTGTGCATTCAATACATGTGTCTATATTTTTATTCTGTGTCTTTCCATTCCTCCACAGGGTTTTTCATCCCTATGCTTCCACCCACATACAGTAGTTAACTTGCACAATGTTTTGCTCTGGAGAAGAAAAGCATGATCCAAGAAGGAAGAATGAATGAATGGATGAGTTAGCGTCTTTTGAAAAAACCGAATTGGGATCTATTGGAGTGAGATTTATATCCATAAAATGAGATTGCTTTGCCTCTTGCTCTCTTATTTCTTGGTCCTCTTGTGGCTCTCATATTACGGTCATAATAACGCTAATAATAATAAGGTAAAATGGTATTCGGCGATTTTTCTACGCTACCACATTTACAGAGAGTATTCTATGGATTTTTATTTATACTATATGCATCATCTGTGACTAACAAGCTAGGGGGAAGAACTTTAAGAGCTAAAACCCTCAAAGTCATCATATACATACCTACGTACGCAGAAGTTCCTTCGGCATTTTTTCTACTATTTTTAAGAAAGCAGCAGTTGATGGATAGATATGAATGAGAAAGGTAGCACAGAGATATTGGAACTGGTGTTTCGTAGGTAAGACAAGATAAAAATAACAAGAAATGACTTACGCTTCGGCTCAGATCCAAAGAAGCTGACAAGATTGAGGGAATTTTGTGGCTGTAGATTTTATGTTAATGCCACAACTTACACGGCTGATTGAATGCGTACATAAGAAAGTGGCGTACATTATATGAAAATACTACAATAATATCAGATGCTGTAAGAGTACGCTTAAGAATATGCTTCCATGTTATGAACTATCCATTCAAATATGAATAGGTATATAATAGTTTATATGGGCTCTCGCTCTTCAATATCTTTCATGGAAATGTGCACTGACGCATGAAATTTCTAGCATGCATCATATAACCGTGAAGAAAGTCTCCGCTGAGTTGATGTAATAGTCTTCAGTACAGGACTGGAGTACGATGTCCGAAAGGTCACAGATTGTAAAAGTGGTTTTAAGGGTCGTAAATTATAAGTGGAAATTGGACGATAAAATGATGGATATGAGTGGTTGAAGAATAGGATACATCTTACGAATTTTCCCGAGGAGCTTCTCAAATTTCATGATGCATCGTTTTTCTGGTTGGGCATCCATGAACGCACCAACAAAACAGCTTATTATTTTTTACGACAAGCAGACGCCCACATTATCTATCTACTACAATAAATCAGGTGAGTTATCATTGTTTGTGCACTCGGAACAGAATGGCGACGATTTTAAAAGATGGCTATGGTACAGATATTAAACGATGCGATCCACGCTATGAAGGTTATAAAAATAGGAAAGTTAATTAACTGGTAGATTATTTATGGATTTATAAGTATGCATAAAATATGGAATTTTCCAGATGGGATGGGTTAGGGCATATCCTCCCAACAAGAAAAATGATGACAGTTTTTCTGTCAACGATATTTTTGAGCAAATTTTAACAATGACTGTCAATAATAATAATAATAATTTGGCATTTAGAAAAACCAGCGTATGTATTCCTATTTTGTAATTCATCTTTTATATGTTTTTGCCCATCTGTTATTTTTACGAGTTTACCATCGAAGGGACGGTTTTCTCACGAACTCGTCAGTGGTAATCGTCAACATAAAACAGCGACATTCATTTGGAATAACACTTGGAACAAAGTGAACGCATTACTTTTACACCTAAATAATCAGACCACCAACATCCACACCCCTATGACTATACTTAAAGTTTAGAGTCCATATAGCTTTGGAAAAGTGGAGAAATATGCTCGTTGAAACTTTGTCTCGTTAACTATGTCTGCGTAATAAAAGGCTGTCATAACTTTTAAGGTAACATTTCTCACAATAGTTACAATGATCCTGGTGGATTGTGCAAGTCAGCAAAATTATTACTGCTGCTACTTTAACCATGTATATGACTACGTACATTGGAGCTGGGAGCAGGAAAGAGCAAGCGTGCGGGTGGAGGAGGGGGATGAATGAGGCGGAACAGTGACAATCAATAATATAATAGAAAAAGCCAACTGAACAGGGAAACTTTATGGAGGAATCGTACACATAAATTTTGTTGGGAGCCGAGTTGGAGTTTTGTTTCTGGAAAATGAAAGATAGAGACTCAGACAGACAGAAGGAGAGATGCAGCATTTTAAACGCTTGCATTGCATTTTTGAAAGGAAATTGCATGCAAACAAAGGTGAAGTAAGTAGGAGAGTTTGTGTGTGAAGAATAATCATTCTCCCCAAACATAGTAGCATATAGCTCTTTTAATGAGATAGACCTCGATGTCACGAAGGGTAAACATTTCCACAAGTTCCCCCATTTTATCCAGACAGAGTTGTAACGTAATAGTATTATGAAAAAGTTGATGGTATTATCAACATGCAACCATACTTCTGCCGTTGCACATGCAACTAAAAAATGAAGGATGAGTGATGCCAATGGTAAGCACGCCAAAATATCTTATGCAATATGAATTTTGTCCCTCCGGTAAATACGCTAATGTCACACACGCAACTGTGTACGCTGGCTTGACACTCATTCCACTCGAACCGCACAGTCAACCCAAGTTTCTGGTATTTTCGTTTTTCTTCTTCCGCGTGAAGTGGCTTATTTGTTGGCTTGACTTTGGCTGCTCTTCTCGCATCACTTTCATTCAACACGACGTAGGTAATAAAAGTTAATGCTTAGATTGATGTTGACTTTGTATGTAGGTATATATGAACTTTCTTTAAAACATAAGAATGTTATATTCAAATTTTTATTGTGTACTTTATGTACATTAAGTTGAATGCAGAGAAGAAAGATGAATTTTAAAATCACACTTTGTCTAATAATATTTTGAAAGGTATTAACTTTTAAACCAAAATACAAAGAGCAATGTATAAACATTTTATGATTTTTGTAGGGGAAAGAAGTTTGCGTGAGAAGGAAAATGAGTTGTCGTATGATGTGTCACCAGACTTATGAAGAGAAAAAATAATCTCATCTCATTTTAATTGTAAAATGAACGATATGAGAAAAAAGCTTTTGTGTAGAAGAGTGGGAAAGAGTTAGTAGGCACAAAGTTTCATATTCTCATTTCTCTTACAACTTAAACAACACACCAGGGCATTAGTACTATTTGTCGTAGTTTTTTCTCTTGTAGCTTTTCGTATCTTACGCAATTTATCCATCACACATCCAATTTGACATAAAAATACAAAAAAAAAACTTCAAAGTAAAGTTTCTTTAACGAGCAAAAAATGAATGCGTAGTAGTAACCGAGTTTGTGTACCGTTTGAACTTCTCACCGTGTACACCACTTGCACTTGCTCAATTGGATGTTGTACACTTGGCCGATATATAATTTGGTTTTTACGCAGCATAAAAATCGTCAGTTTGTAGTTTTATGATTTCTTGTTACGACCTTATTGGCGGTGTTGATGCTGCCAGTAGGCATGACTGCTTGTCTCCAAACGGTAACGAGGCTGTGAAAAAGGAAGCTGAACTTTCGGAAAAACCTGTAATACCTTCCTATTCATTTTCAATTCTAGAAATGGATTTTTTCGTTTGTTACAAAACAAACTTTTGATTCTACGATTGTTGTCAGTTGTGGCTAACTTTTTTGCAGTCAAGCCAGTAGCTTTATGTAAAGTAAACTAACGTAACAACTTTTCCCATATTCGCTATACAGACAAACCAAAGGCTCCGGCTTGGGGATGATTTTTTTGCCAAGTACTTCAACTTAAAAGTTTTACATGCCACGGCAAAACTGCCAAATACCAATAGTGAAATGGGAAAACCTGGAATTGAAAAATTTGGATGCAATCCTATCACCATTCGATCTGTACGAACCCACTGCGTACAATTTAGAACGACAGGGATGAGGCATGAGCCACTTGTAAATGTTTTCATGTGGATAAAAATGGATCTTGCCCTTTTTCCTTGCCACAAACTAAACTTGGCGATAGGTATTCTAGGAGGTAGTAACAGTAGTCTGGCTATCATTGCTACCTCTTACTTACTTTGATAACTCTATTCGTCCTTTTAGCTTTTTCTTTCTTTTTTTTCGAAAAAAATATTTTTCTGGCTTTTGACAAGAAAAAGGATCTAAAGGAATTTTTTCTCAATCCCCATGATGTCTTTCTATTGAAAATTGAAACAGCTCAAGAGGCAAGATTTTTTCGCCAGAATGGGATGAGAAAGGAAAGAATATAATGTTTTTGTAAGTAATACATACATACACAAATGCAAGCTATATACAATTTGATATTGGGTTCAATTCAATAGAAACGGAGGCAGTGGTAATGTTGAATTACTTCTATTTATACACTGAATTGAACGGGAAAAGAAGAGTTGCATAGGATATTCTCACTCTTCTATCTTGTCATGGAGTAAGAACTAAAGAGAAGAGGGTATAGAAAATAACACTAAAAAGGAATCATTCGTTTTATTCCAAAAGAGGAAAGAGGTTAAATAAAGAAGTGCCCTGACTCCTTTCTATTCCTCTTCATCCTACTACTGTACATGCATACGTATTCCTGACAGGAAAGCCTCTGAGATCTGTCAGAATGTAAAGGAATAAAAGAAGTAGGAGTAAGGGCAACCAGACTATCCTCAATAGCTCACCTCACCTTGTTTCCTTTAAATAGTGGTACGCCTTTAGTTCTCTAGTTTGTCAGCCACTCGGCCGCTTTTTAGGGAAAAAATATAGATGTAGAATAGAGAACAGATGAAGAAACGTTTCGTCTGGTTTTTAGACTTCTCTTATTCCAGTTCCTTTTGATTTTTACAGTGCCATGCCATGCACAAAAATGCTGAAAGTTACGTACATTATTGCTATTTGAAATGTTAAGGCGAACAAGAAGGATGGTAATGTAAGGCTCCTTCATCTTTTTGCTTCTTGCAGGTTTTTGCTGGGCACTTTCCTTTTAGTAGAGGTGGAAGTGTATTTGGTTTAGTCAGGTCTGTCATGTGTAACGCCGGGATTTTGACTGGCAGATCAATGCCATCATCGTGTGTTTTTATACTCGGCTTTCTTAAGAGATATGTCAGGTGAAGAGCAAAAAGAAGAAAATGGAGTGCTCAGTTTTTTCTTACCTCTCTCTGGTTGGAAAATAATAAAAGGCAGTAGTGGTACAGCACACAAAGCAGTGTCTAAACATGAATACACACTTTTGTGCTAAGTATTTTCAAGAGAAATGTTCATCATTGCGTAACAGAGCTCCTGAGAATAGTAGCAGTGAATATACTTGTAGTAAACTTGCGTAGCCATTCAATACGGAACCGCCAGACAACATCAGACAACATTTAGCAACAATAGACTTTCTCACCTTTTTTAAAAGTAAGAAAAAATATCTAACGCGTTTTGTACTTCCTCATCCTTCTAGTTCGATAACTTTAACGAAAATGCCAAGTCTTTACCAACTGCCGTTTACGCAGTTTTATAAAAGGTAAATCTAAAGACACACGCAGCAGCAGCTTTTAAATTTTTGGATGGAAAAAGGAGCAAGTGAGAGTAGAAAGGAAGAGAGAAGCTTTTTAATATCATTTCCGTTCTCCTCACGTGCATCTTTTCGGTCGTCCACCGGGACTCTTTCCTGCACACCTTTTTGCTTACCAGCGAGCGGTAGTAGCAGACAGTTAAGGAAGGCATGATGCCTTTGACTAGGTAGCAACTGGAGAGACGCAAAAGTGTGGTAAAGTACCTCTATGTTTATTAATATAACCTATATAGATATAGGTAGAGTATGATAGACATATATATTTATGGATGCTTTCTTCCTGTTCATCTATGAAAAATACAAGTCATGAAACTGGTGTTGATAGTGGTATGTCTTGTAAAGTTAACCTAATGCAATGTGTGTACTGTGTACTGAGAGCCGAGCTTGGTTTGAGCGCTGAGCTCTGGCAACGCAACACCAAAAAGAAACTTCCCTACGGTACGTGCTTTGTTGTCAGATAACAACATTTGGTTTATATGAACACTTCTTGCTTCATCACTTGGAACAGAGAGAAGGACTAAGGTGCATGCGAATTCTATTACTTTTTACTGAACAGACTTACTCGCAACAACATCAGGAACAAGTTGCTTGTTTTAGTTTTCCTTCCTTTAGGTTCAACTTGAGTATATCATACCTACGTGTTGTTACACTCTTGTCAAGAAAATACCGCCATTTTATTATTTTTATTCCTACTTTCGAGCAGCTCGGTAGTTTGTTGGAAAAGAAACCACGTACTCAATAACAAGAAACGTTGCCCGTAAAATAAAAATATACGGAATTGGTAGACCTTGTATCTTGAATTGAATAGGTAATCCTACGTCTTCGGGCATGTATTTCATTTTATTGCACTGAATTGCATTACTTCACATTTGCTGTAAAGATCATCAAGGTGTATAGTTGATGTTATATCATTCTTATCATCCACAACTGGCTATTCATTCTGTGTACGGATAGATTTCAGTTGCTCGCCTTTCCTTCCGACATAACAATTGCCCNCAACTAGCTATTCATTCTGTGTACGGATAGATTTCAGTTGCTCGCCTTTCCTTCTGACATAACAATTGCCCTAAAATAAAATGATAATGCGAGCTTTCTTCAATCCGACTCAGATACACGATCCTTGACCATATCGAAGTATAAAATGTGATGCTTGTAAGTTGCAAATCTGCAATATAGTTTGTGAGCCTATCGGCAATCTTGGCAAATGTTACTAACACAGAAAAATATTTCAAGCAACGCGTGCAGAACATAAAATGAACTTGACTTGATGTGTTGGTCACATTCGTCTTCTTTTTAATTATTTTCTGGAACTTTATTAAAGTTTTGACGATGGCTGACATTACCCAAGATAAAATATTGGTCACCGTGATAAAAACGTCTTAAAAGTCAAGAACAAAGCTCATCATCATTCCATCACATTTTATCATTCAGGGAAAAATTAAACAAAAAAGAATAAGATATGAACAATAGCGACAAGGACAGAATGACGATGAGAAGTTGCTTCATATCACCTAGGTATAAGGTTGTCGTAAGCCTTCCCAAGAAAAGATGTCAGGTCGGCTTGTACTTTCGTATAAAAAGCGTATTAGGCAAATACACACATCTTTGCATTTGTCCTTAGAAATACTTTGTCTACACAATATACGTGACGTTTGTTTCAAGATTAATATTTTCACTTGGTTGACTGTGCAATTTGACTCAAGTGAGGGTTGACTCTTCTTATTTTTCATTTTAAACATGTTTTTTCTCTACTTATCCCTTTACCGCTGACTTTACCGCAGTGTTTTTATTTAATGAAATAAAACACCACGATATCTTGAAGCGTTAAATTAAATCTATGTTTTACTTTACGACGTGATAAGGATAACTGAAGAGTCATGAGCCATACATGTATATGTAATGATATGACGATGATAGTTGAGTGAGAGAAAAGAGATGTATCTTGGATTTTACTTTGTCCTATATTTTCCTCGCAAGAGAACAAGTCAGCGAAAGGTGGTGGTGAAGAATATTTTTATGTACAGAATAGAACAAGGCCCCTGCATATTCAACTGTCCTTGTTCTCTCTGGAAGCACGCAAAGACGCTATCTCGTCCTGTAACTTTGTGTTGAGCCTTTTTCTCAAGAAGGAACAACTCCTGTATATTATAAAGTGAGTACACAGAGATATCTTTTTATTCTTCTTGTTCTGCTTGCTTCGCTTCTGTCGGTTTTCTTATCCTTTACGGCTTCGTTTTGTCTCTTCCCCATGGAAAATTACTTTTTAAACTTTTCTCAAGCGCAAACATGTGTGTAAAGCGTGATAAAAAAAAGTACAAAAAGTGCGGGCAAAGTAGAAAGACAATGCATGAGTGTAATGTAAATGCTCTTATGTGTGTACTTTTTCGTTTTTGTAGATGAATTAATTTTGAAAAATAAAACAATTTAGCAGTTTTAGGCATACATTTATTAATGCGTGCTACCACAATGTCCATTTATTTTCCCTATAAAAAGATGCGGTATCACTTTGATACGCGATGTGCTCTCTGATTCTGCTCAAATGAGATGGAAAAACATAAAAGGATATTATTACATTAAATAATAAAATATAAATGTACAACAAAAGAGGAAAATATTTAAGTATAGCAACTTTACTTTCCCACTTACCACACATGTAAGATTCAAGTAAAGCTCATATACAATAACGGGCAATACATAATAGCCAAAAACCACTATTTTCATGTAAAAACTTTTGTTCGCATCTTGAATGGGCATATATGCAGAGTACATAATGAAATAAGTAGTTCTAGTGGTTGTGTAGCCACAAACTTTTATCGTAGGGTACAGAGATACAGGCTCCTGGAGAAGTATTTTCAAGTGAACATCATACTCTCCATTTTGCTCGTACAAAACATGTATGTTTATGTATATGCATTAGTTTCAATGTTTAATGGATGCACTGCTTAGTCATAGGTACTAACTTTTTAGATGAAATGAGCATGCACAGCTCTATATAGTACTCCTCAACACACTTGCCGGAATTTACTTGTTTCTTGTATTGGGTTTTCTTGCTACCACTACTATGCTTCAGTTTGGTAGCTTTTACTACTTTGGCCGTTTTACCCATCTGACATTTAATTCTACTAAGAGATTAATGAAAAAACCACAGCGAATAAATCCTCGTATTATTTTTCTCTGCCAACTTAGTTCATATACCTAAACAGCAGCATGTTAAAGGGGTATGTATTGGGGTAATAAACTACGAGTATTTATAGCTGAGTTGGCATTTTGAGGGCGGGCAGTGGTTTGCAAAGCTGACAAATTTGTGTTTCGAACTCGGAAATGTGGTAAAGTGCAATATAAGCTTAACTCTTGTGGGACAAATTAACCCTTCGTTTAGAAGTTTATGATATAGTGTCTTCCGAATAAACTCTGATGAATTGTAGTGGATAATATTATACAGACTGTCAGTAATGATGTGGTTCATTACCAAAAACTTGTATAATATTTTGATTACACTAGATGGGACATAAAATTGCATAAATTGTATTCCTTGTAACGAGAGACAAATCTAATTTAGAACGAAAGGGCAAAGGGCTTATAGGAGAAATGAGGATAAACGACAGTGATCCAACCTCTTGTCTAACCGGCCAGTATTTCCTCATTCAAATGTGAAGCGATAAAGTACAACTTTCCAAATATGCTCCAGGGAAGTACCTTTTATCAATTGCAACAATCAAAAGACGGTTTGCAGCCAGCCACCCGTTCATCATCTACATATTATGAAATTAAACATTGAATTTAATACCAAAAACTGGACTATCATGTGAAGGCTCTTCTAGTAGTAGTATTGTAAAAAATTATCTATTTTTAGACCACTTCCTGTTTTCCATACATGTACATACAATGAACTTTACCTACGTTTTTGCAATGCGATTGCCGATTCACCAAATGTGTAGGTGTATGATGATACGAGCACTTGAAAGAGAAAAAGGTAATACGTTCGTCCATGAGATTACCCGACGTGAAAAGTCAAGAGCCACAATTCTAATTAATCCAACTGAGTGGATGAGGAGGAAATGGGATACCTCCATACTACATCTCCGCAATTGTGTAAGCCAATAACGCTAAGTGGGTTACTCGACTTCATTTCTCTACAAGCACCAGTCACCACACAACGTACAAGGCAGTTATCTGCCGAGAGCTGTGTTTCATGAGTGTTAGCGTTTGCCAGCTACTAAATTGACGCGGTTTTTGCACTTATATACTTTATTTATAAAATAATGTAGAGCATCTCGGGCATATAGTAATGCGTACAGACTACAGGCGTAATTCGACTGCATATTGTGAAGACAAAAGACACCGTGTCTTGTGTCCAATATGTTATGTACACAAGCTATAATGGACAGTAACACTGGCGAACACTGTCGATTTCTTCGCACGATAATTTGCAAACCTCTCCACAGCTGTCATTTTATCATGGTTAGTCGGTTAGTCAGTTTATAAAGTTAAGAAGCAGCAACAACAGCAATCGCATAAAATATCATCAAAACAGAAGTGGCGTGGCACGGCATGGCACACAGTTACACATTGTACGGTCTAACAGATAACAACTTTTAAATTTTATATAAAGTACGCCTAAACCTCCATGCGTGTGCTTGACTTTCTCATCGAAAGGAAAGGTGCGGAAAACAAAAAAAATCTACTATGCTCATCAAATATGACTATATATTATTTATGTACACATGTAGTATATATGTAGAGATAGAGGTTGTATGTACCACACGTAACTTTGCCACACCACGGACTTCTTTTCATTTGCTAATAAACTTCCCGGACCACATGCCAAATTGGCAAAAGTGGCGACAGAACGCAGCCATACACTGCTTGTATGTATACGTACCAAAGTGACAGCAACAACAACTTTTTTGCTTCCGTATATTTAACGAAACAATTTGCTGTTATATCTATACATTCAAAACACAGTTTTAACACACCGCTTTTGATATTTTCATAATATATTTAAAGTTCAATGTACATGAAAAAGCATGTCTCCTCTGGTACTCCAATTATTTGGCGTATCCCTTTCCCCATTCCCGATGATGTTATCGTTGGTGGAAATTTTCACTATTATACAGTAATGCACTCACACACCAAAACAAAAGCCAAATGGAGGAGCTGAAACATCAAAAAATAATTTGTAATAAGGAGCAAAAGAAAACAATGGTAGTGCATCGCATAAAGTAGTGTGAACAAAATGAACATTCGCTAACTTGAATACTGAAACAACCCAGAAATAGACTAAAGAGAGCAACTCTTTTTGAGTAGGAATTACATTTCAGCATGAACACTTCCAGGCTTCATTGTCTGAGTTATTACAAGTGGATGATAATGACGTTACTTGGAAAACTCTATAAGACCATGTTTAAGAACATTTTACTGTATCCACATACGTATAACTAAATTTTCATTGTGTAAATTAGAAACAGTCGCAGTCTAGCAGAAGAGAACCAAGTTGGTATCTTTCTCTTTGGAAAGAGCAGAATCAAGTTCAGTAAACGAATGAGAAAAGTCTAGTTGGCTTGCTTGGTTTTCGACGAGAGGAGAACAAATTGAAATTACTTCGACTGTATCAGTATCTCTTTTAAAGTAACATGGCTGGAGCAGCAGTAGCAGCAATCCATATCTTTCTGAGCACGAGTGCCAAATTGCAAACAATGTCTATATTATGTAGATTGATTACAATAATCGAATTCATTCCAGATTCTGGCGTTCCGATTTGGTGATCTGCAATTTGAATATAGAAGTACCGTGTGTTTTAGTGCGTATATTAGCTATCTACCCCTCCTGAGTTTATAGGATCCAGCCAGCACGCAATAAATACGTATCAAATTTATCACTTGGCCTTACACTTTCATCCTCTTTATATTTCTCTCCAAATTGTTATTGAGCTTCGTAACCAGTTAGTTATCGCAGGCCAGATTGATAATTATCACTGTGAGTTGAGACTAGATATAGCATCTATAGCCATCTAATGTGTCAATATATCTTATATATTTAAATATATGCACAATAATGGCTTTTACATGTCATTCTACACAGCCACATTCCAGGAGGAAAGTTTGGGCAATTTCGTCGCGAGTTTGTCAACTTGAACTCCAATAAAAAAGGAACGAATTAAAAAGAAACTGTAAAGCAATTTAAAAATGCGAGCTTGTTTTCTATAATATAATGAAAGCCTCTAGAACCTGTATGTACATAAACAATAAAACTAAACTACTTCATTATTATTCTGCAACTCATTTCAATTGGCAAGATGATGATACTAATTACAGAAGCTTTTCGGAATGGGGTTTTTTACTTTCATATAGCATCCCTATTTTCCTTCCTTCCGCCTTGTTTGTTTACTCACAAAGAGAAAGATTGTAAAAAGTAGCTGTTATATAATACGTAGTTCGCCATCTTATCTTATCTCCTTGATTGCTTAACTTTAGCATAAAACAAAAAAGTTAGTTTTTTCTTAGAAATTGAATAAAATCGCTTACTTGTACTTTTTATTAATAAAGTTTTGCGTGTACCACACAAGCATGCTGATAAGATAAATCCGTGCGAGCCAACTTTTTTTATGTTCCAGTGGTGTGTATTACGATGCAAAAAATATGCGTAGATTGACAAAATGAGTCACGAGAAGCCAAGAAAAAGAATTTTACGAACACGCATGCTTTTCCTCACATCATGTAAATTGATGTTGTTACTCCGTAGAAAATATATATGCTATCAGTCAGCTTCACACTTGTATTTTTGCATTCAAAACGCAAAAATGTTCAATTTGTAGCAGCAAAAAATGCTCAACCGAGTTGCGGATGGATTAACCAGCTAATTTTTAATGGCTGTGGGCAATTACCACAAAGAGACACATGCATAAATATAGGCAAAACTTACTTTTATAGTTTGTGATAAATATGCATTTTATCCCAAAGTATGTAGCTGTACTGATGACGAGCAAAGCAAACTGCTCCATTATAAACTAGTTAATCAAAGAGGAAAATTACAGGGTGCGGATCCATGTGCACAATAACCTCAATGTGAATAAGAGGAAAATGTACAGATAAATCATTATCACCAGGAATATTTCCTGTTCTGATATTTGAATAGAAAGAGTTGGTATAGTGCAAAAGGCAAAAAGAGTTGGTACCTACCTCCACGCACGGCAAAGTAGAAGTAGGCATCATATTAAGATTCTCATGCAAAAGTTACGCATCACGATAAAACTCAAACCATTTATTCGTTTTTTGATGATCAGATAAGAAAATAATAGTAATGAAATCTTCCATGTAAAAGGTTATATAAGTACATACGTTTTTAATATGCCCTTGTTCAGGTAGGCAGTGCAAGTGAATGTATGCATACTTACTTCGTTTAAAATGATAATAACAAGCCTTTATAAAAGGCAAGTGTAATGATTCACGCCTCCTTTGAGCATTAATTAGCAATCAAGCAACCTTTTGGTCTTTGGTTTTTCTGGTTTTGGTCTTCTTAAGAAGAAAAGTTGGAGAATTCAGCCCAGCTGGGACTTCCTTTTCCATGCAAGTAATAAGCACGAAAGCAAAGAGCATCTTTGAAACCCATCACAGCAGAAGAGCTACATAAAGAAATGAAAAGCTGACTTGCTTTTAGTTATTTCGTAGTTATACATTCCCATTTATGACTACCTACCTATGACTCTGGACATAATATGTTTTACTATAAAACTGAGAAAAGGAGGAGATGAACAAGGGCAGGAGATATACATATTCACAGGAGACTTTTCTTACATGAAATTCTTGTGAGGAAGGTGAGGTAAAGTAGGTATCTCATCGTGTTCATCATCAGCATCGACAACAAGAACAGTACGAATAGATTAGTTGGACTTGGATCAAAGCGAGGCAAGAGAGAAGATCACTTCATCTCATGAATATCTAATTGGATATGGAGTGGTGGTAGTTAAGAAGGAACTCACAACGTATACAGCAACAACAACACAACAAAAATGAAATTAATCTTCAACTTAAAAATATCAAGTGATGCATCCTCCTTGGTTATATAACGTGTACATATTAATATTACTACCTATGGACTCAACTCCTTTTCAAGTGCCTACCATCTTCCTATCCATTCTTTCATCCTGCAACTACTGTCTCGTTATTCTCCACCAACCAGCATTACCATGCACTTTTGTTTGTCCAGCTTAAGCTTTGCTTCAGCCCTCAAGTTTTCGTTTTAAGCCCGGCTTTATTGCAATGTGCTTTCCTGCATACAAAAAATGTTCGAAGGAATTCCTTCTGTCGTTCTTGGCGCCGTACTGCCTGGAACTGGCTGGCTGCATACCAAGCTTTCCTCCTACTTGTATTATTCTGTTTCATTGTATGCAATCCTGAATGTAGTTAGTTTTTTATGTATGAGCTCATATAAACTTGCCTCTAATGAATGCATCACAGCGTGAGCTTAACTTTCTATATTTTACTTTCAGAACCTTTAACTCGTTCATGTTATCCAATGTAAAGGAGTAAAATACCTAGAGTATTAATTCTTGTAAAGTCTTTTGACAAGCTCTATTATTGTTCCACCACGGAGCAGCAACTTGGAAATCCAGTGTGGTGTTGTGATTGATGCTGTTATAGTGCCAGTTTTAACACTATGCACGCACTAGTAGAAACATCTCAGCATTACTTGATTGCATTCTCTCAATCAGTCGTCATCATTATTAACGTTTCCCAAGCAAACTGAAGAAATCAAGTTGGCTCCAAAGCTGACGGCGATTGTGGCATTGACAATGCTCTTTTGTTGCATACCATGGTCATCTTGTAACTTTTTTATTGCTTAGCACTTTCCCCAATGCAGTCATTTATATCCTAAAGCCACGCAAGAATATTCCCAAGACTGAAGAAAAAGACTAGTAACCTTATCAAGGAAATATCAACCAAACTATCTTTGAACTTGCTTTTATTACTAGATTGATCGATAAGATGACTATTATTATTATTACAATATGCAGTGTGTGTATGCATTTGCGTAACTTGGCTTATCACTCTTTCCATCATGCAACCTATTGTATCATTCTTGTGCAATTTTTTAGATGGAATTTCAATAAGATAAATGTGATGAAATCATGATAAAATTTCTTATTATCATATGTAACGACATCGGAAATTATTATGTATCATCTCTCCAACATTCCAATTTCCAACAAGAAGAAATGTTTTTCTCGTCCCTACAAATGTAAATACAGCTTGTTGACCAGACCAAAATACATAATGCATAAAACATTATTTCAGATATATATAAGAGCATACATGGAGAAGATGAGCGTTTCTCCCAATTGAATAAATAAAGGACAATTTGAAGGTAGAAATAATAACGGCCCAAGTGGATCCCTGCTGTGCGTTGAACAGAGGTTCAAGCAAGATCTCTGCTGAGTCTTTATTGTGGTGGTTTGTGATTTTTTGTTATGTCATACAAAAAGTCTGTCCGGCCACAAAAACAACTACTATAGCTCTCCAGCAACTGTTCGTTGCGTACCGTAATAATAATGCACCAGACAAGGTAATAATATTGTAATGTCTTCTCTTTAAACTACGCTTACTTAGTCGACGAGTTTACCTTTTTTCTCTTCTTGTTCTTTTTATTCTTCCCCGTGCGTTTTCGTTTATATGAACTCTCAAATTGGAAGCAGACACAAAAGCAGAAGATCACTATGATGATGCGCTTGTTTGTGTGTAAATATAGGTATGTCGTCTGTTTGTGTGCGTGCTTCCCCTTTAGGTTCGTTCAATCCACAACTACCCTCGGAGAGTTTACTGCTGCTTGAAAATCCTTTTGAAAAGATTTATTTTATTGGGCGTGGTATGGTGTCCCTTTAGAGTCCCGTCATCCCAACACACACATATGAGCTGACTGAATGAGAATTTAAGCATAAGGAAAGCATATCAAAAGAGAAAAGGACTCAAGTCGACTTGAGAAGTGGTATCTTTTCCTTTAGCAGAAAAGTACCAGTAACGCAAGAGAAATGAGCATAATATCTGATTTTATTATTCTTCTACGTACGCACATTCTCGCAGCATAACGAGTTTGCAAGAGGCTTGCAACAGAGGAGAATGGAAATTTTGGTAAACGTGCTGTATGGACAGCACAGCAAAAAGTCAACCGAAAGTAAGTAATCCAACGTTTTGGAGATTTTCAAGTGGTGTAAAGAACTGGAGATGATAGTTTGAATGACTCTCTGTATTTGTGTATGTGCGTTACTGGCTCGCTCACAGTTCTTCCACTAAGCTGACCTGAAGGGCAAGGCAAACATAAACGAAAAGGGATAACGCATTTTAGTTAGGTGCTGCC
>JAHZMV010004113.1:0-15439 GCA_027743765.1 Coecobrya sp. COE2 | reverse complement strand
TGACATACTATTTTCCCTATGACATACCTATGGCACATACCTACACACTGGTTTACCTGTTTTATTTATTTTATCAATGCGATCTATATGAAAAATCAATGAAATGAAAAATGCGGCTTTTCCTCACATGTGAAGTTAGATTGATACTCAATTGTTTAGCTTTAATCTCTATAAATTGAGTAGAAATATATTTTAATAAAGTTGGAAGGAAAACCGGAGAACAATCATTTCAGATAATTTTGTATACTATTGTACCTTATGTAATCTAAGAGTGAAATCTTTTTTCAATTTATTTTGTATTTTTCATAAGCTGCCCTTATATGTGAAAAGAACTTGCACGAATTTGCAAGTTTTGCTATCAAGGAATATAGCAAATAGTTGGATTCTCTCAGCAGAACAATCCTTTTAATGTGTTTTTATCATTCACAGCGTATTTCGATGAACACTGATTGTCATACGTTTCTGTTATGCTCGTAAATGTTGCAATTTCATCATTTGTACAACACCTAGAGATAAATTTCGATTTAATTACAAAAGTAGTTAAATTGTTACTTTAATAACAGGCAATTCGTCATAATGCCCCCGACGATAACTAAACTTGTAGTAATTGTAATTGTAGCTTGTCTACTTTCAAATAACCACAGGTCTATTTAATAATAATAATCTATTTTAAAGTTAAGATAATAATAATAAAATCTATTTTAAAATTAAACGTCATTTCATTTTGAAAGGTTCAGCCGCTATTAATATTTAGATTGTGACTAAAACAGTAATTATTTAATATAGGTAATAATTATTTTCTCAACGTCCAACGTTCAAAGTGAGAGTTTCTGTTTGACGGTGATTGAGACTTGGATGCAAGCTTTATTGTTTTCAGTGAGAACATAATCATGATGGGTCATGTAGTTAATTAAATTAGTCAAGAGAGTATCATGATTCTCGTATTAAATCCAAATGTCGTCACACTTTTCTTTACAGTAATCCTAGCCGTAAGTATTACAGGTGGTTCAAGCAGCAACACCTTTGAGCGAAATAATTTTATTTTGATTCATAATGATTAAGCATGTTTAGAATTTTTTAGGGGAAATGAAAATTTTCTTAGCGAACTTGCATCAGAGACAATGTGTAGCTGCTTTACCACCGAGAATTGTTTTCAAATGAAACGTTGCATATTTCATAGTGAAGGCATAAATATAATTTTGAAGTAGTTAACGGCTAATATGATTCAGTGGGCTAAAGTTAATGAACAAAAGAGGATACCTATTCCTGAAATGAAATGAAAGAAATTTCAAAGATCTCATTTTCAGAATTGAATACAAAGTTGTACTAAAATTGTTTGGTATCATTCAAGGCGCTGTGGTATGTTGAAAGTATTATTGAATAGAAAACTGTTGACATTACATATGTACGTTTAGTGGTCTGCTTCCATTCAGTATTGTTACGACACATATGTATACAAATTCAATTACGGCTCTATTATTATAATCTTATTAACTGAGCCAGTCAAACATCCTAGTTGCGCAACATCGTCACAAAAGGATTCATTGTGAATATACGATCTGAAAAATGTACTTCAACCAAGGCTGACTTAATGAAAATATTGATTCTACTAATTAAGTTCATAAAGATGCGAATATTTAAACTGAGAATGCCTACTTAATGTGTTTCGTTTGGTGTGAAAATCAAATAGCTAGTAATGTTTACGCAAGTATTTATATTTGCGCGATTATTTCCTGTTTAGTTAACCAGGTTACAAACCTAAAAAAACTAAATATATTTTTCATTTATCGAAAATCCTTCCACAATACCATATTACGGTTAGGCTAGATTATCTTGTATAATCAATTTGAGCAATTTTTAATTAAGTTCGATGTCATTAAAATGAGTTTTAGCCATTGCTCGGAGCAGCAAAGTCAATAGGTAACGTTATTCGTTTCAGGTAAGAGAATTGTTATTTTGCTTTATCAAAATGTTACTCAATAGTCAGGCAATACAATTTTAACTTACTACAAACAGCTACGTAAGTAACTTTATATTTCATTTCTTTTTAGACGATTATATATTCTGACACAAAATTTATTATCAAAACATGAAAAACGCAATCATCTGTGATATACTTAAACCACGGTTCTGTGTGATTTATATTTAACGGCGTTTAAAGTGTACTCATGAGGAGATAATTATTAAGTGCGGGGTAATCAATAGGGACAGCACAGTCATGTGTCAACTTTATTATAATTACTAATTATTTAGTTTTCACAGTATACATCAATTTGGGGTTTTTTTTATTAAATTTGTCCCTCATTATTTAAGATAAGATTTAAAAAATTGACCATGCCTTTAACAACTCGACAGAATTGAATACGTATCTGAGTGATTAACATATCATTCATTAGTGATAATCATCAAAAGCAGCGTTATCATCTTGGTTAAAATTTACTGATGTAGAATTCTTTAAGGATTAAAAAGAAAAGCATACTTAATTTGAATTATTCATGATTGAACTTGTCATTCATTTTCCAAAACCAACAATTTATCTGTATTCAAACGGTTAATATTTTGGTATTTATCAACCGATTTCACAATAAAGCTTACGATAGGTGTAAATAAATTTGGCGTTTACATTTGGATGTCTAACACTAATAACATAGAATAATCTTCTTCTATTCCTTATTCTATTCCGCAATAATAATTCCCTTGCAATAGGTTTCAACCATTGCATTTCCATTATCAGTCTCTATAAATTTGATATTCTTAAGAATTCAATAATTTTTTTAAATAAAAAATTCATTCCCGCAGTGGGTAATCTTCCTACTGTCGATAATTCTTGGATAACTGACAATTATATTGGGAAACTTTATACCTACTACTCAGGTATTAACCTTTGCCTTTCGCCAATCTGTGAATGTCAACTACCGAGGGATAATCTTGCTTTTAACATCCAATTTCCGTACTTTTTAATAACTTCCCAAACAAACAAGAGAAGTAATATATAATAAAAGTTCCAGTGTTATAAAATCTTTGGTTACTGAATAGGTTCCTGCATTCATCACTACATTTACACTATTCGCGCTAACTTCTTTTCAAAAAATGGATACATTTCTCTTGAAAAAATTCCAAGAGATTTAAGTAATGCTATTCCAAGTAACGAGTTTTTGCTGGTAAATAGTTTTCCGTAAGCTGCACTTTTAAATGAGAAGGAATTTTTGTTCATTTAAAATTTTGGAGATTTAATTTTGTAACTTTGATGAATGTTACCATGCAGGTTTAAATATTTAAATTATATTTCATACATACGGAATTGTACCTGCAGTCCTACTCAATTTAATAACTTACATAGATGAATTATCACGAAATTGAACAGTGATGTATGCAGAATCTCTATAGTTACGTTAGTAATTTCATGAGAACGAAGTTAAGCACTATCGAGTTCAATCTGAATAAAACATTCATGCATATAAAAATTAAAATGCATATCATGTTCAAAAAGATACAAGATTTTTTACTCGTTTGGATTTTTATACAGCGATGTTGTGAGCAATAGTTTATTTGATTTTTTGCTTTATAATGTTGCTCCCAACCACAACAAAATTGTATTATGTAAACAATCGTTCATTTAAAAATTATATTCCATTTAGACTATTATGAATTAACATAATTGCAAAAGGTCGATTTATTAAAATGTTGATCCTATGGTCATTTTGACTCAATGGTTAGTTAATAATGTGGCATGGAAACTTCATCAGGAAGCTGTTTTTTACCGTCTCCAA
Source organism: Coecobrya sp. COE2 (assembly GCA_027743765.1). NCBI lineage: Eukaryota > Metazoa > Arthropoda > Collembola > Entomobryomorpha > Entomobryidae > Coecobrya > Coecobrya sp. COE2. Next base: position 11,669 of record JAHZMV010004113.1, on the reverse strand, counting down.
TTAATTCACAGATTGCTTCTATTTTTCATTTTGATACTGATTATTAATGATAATTAGTTATGTAGAAGGATTAGTTTAATCTATACACACAAGCAAGGTTTTTGCTTGATACTTACAGCGGTTTAAGTATTTTATATAATTTAGATTACCACATTTAAGTTTATATGTATATATTACACAAAAAATGTGCAACGAAGTAACCTATTGTTAGCCACCTTATTATTATTTTATTTAGTTCAATCAATCAATAAATAGCTTCGAAAGCCTTGGGAACATAAGCTACCGGCGTTCAATCTAAATGAATGACCAATGGGAGAAAATTGGAAACGCCTAATGAAAAATTGGTTTTGCAGCCAATTCAATTGGTATTTATACTTTCAGTTTGATCACGACAGATTGTGAAGACTATGTTGATGGATTGTGACTAGAATTATATTACATATAATTATCAATTAAAACATTTTATGATTTTGTCACAGAAATATTGATATTCCAACGCCACACCATTTAATATGTGGGCAAAAAGTGAATAAAAGCCATAAAAGGTTTCATACATCAAATGGTTTAGTTCAAGGTATTATTGTTAATACAGTTACGTTTTAATTATTGGCAATTTTTAAAATATCAGGGATACAAATTAAATTTGGCTCATTCATTCTTGTAACACCTTTATTGATTTTTACATTTCAATACGTTAGAATAATTATCACACTTCGTACGGATGGCATGTAGATAACTATTTAATTGGAAACCTCCACAAAAATTGTTCAGTTTATTTTGTATAATTGTAAAATTTCTGGGCAGAGTTTTTAAGTACAATGACACAGTATCAAAACCACCTATTTAGTTAAAACAAGTTTTACATCCATAAACAATACCACTTCATTTTATAAAATGTTACCCTTGTAACTACCAATTCTTACAACCGTTGTCTTATCGATGTTGCTTTATTTTCAATACTGTTTACATATTACATCTAACATCTAATCGTATCCCCTCCATTCACTAGATTGTGGCAAATACTGATTTCTATTTTAGGACGGGAAATAAATTAATGTTACTTGCACGAACTTAGCTTTAAATAGAAATGCTATATAACGCATAATACAATAAATTAAGCACAGTGAAACCATAATTGGGACATAATCACTAATCTAAATATGAATAATTGTTGAATGCCTACCAGAATCGTAACTGCGGCGCAAAGCTTCTCATTGAATTAACAAATTCGAATTGAGCAAATAGCAAGTTATCCATTTATTTATTAATCTGGTATATAAAGGCTTGCTTACTTTGTATCAAATTAAAACCGACATACATTTTATTTTCATTGATTTCATTGAATCTTGGCATTATTTCTGGATCACATCAAACATCCATGCTACAAATCATTTAGCGATGGCAAAACTAAATTAAAAATTAATCTGCCTGGTGTACTGGATCCATAACCAAAGCAATGAAAGTTACCTTATAGATAAAAATTGGTCAATATGTCAATAAAATAAATTATTTACTTAGATGATAATTTAGTGATATTTCATCCAAAAAGTAATGCTTCCACAAATACTGATACTAATAACAACAACCGAACATGAACAGAACACACCTATGCTGTCAAATAATTGAAACATGCAGTCCTTCATAATTAATGGCACTATACTTTAACAATTATTTTCATGGATTTCACAAGCAAAGATTTAGCTTGTGAGTAGGTTTTTTCAAGCGTACCACCTTTTTTGCATGACATCTTTGAATTCGTCCATTTGTTATCTATGGTATAGTAGTCCATGAAGAAGTAATAATTACAAGGTGTCAGCCTCCAGAATCAACAGTGGTGGCCGTAAGGAAGAAAATGGGGTTGGGTGGGGTGTCAGTGGTAAAATTGGCTTTTATCGAAAACGCTTTGCTGTAGAAGCATGAAATTTTCAGGGATTATGTATCACTATAGGGTACTCCTAAAACTCATCTTTCTTAATTTTAGCCCTAACTTTACGACTTTGGCATCACCATTTATGTGATTTTTTGACCGATGACATTTTTTGAAGGGCTCCCTACAAGAGACAGAACGTTATTTTGAAAAATGCAAAAACATGCCAAGTAATTTTTTCGATTCTCTATAAAATGCTGGAGACCGTTTGACATAACGTTGAAGTGGGTAAGAGTTATGAAAAAGAATGTTAACCAAATTCCAAAAACAATTCAAAAATTTTCGGTCGAAAGGTTCCACATAGTCGGTATATTAAGTATATGGATTGGTAAATGGTGCATTGACTAGCCCTGGTTTCCTCTTACTGTGACCCGTTTACGGAATACAGAGTAGCTTGTATCCCATTTTGTAAGAAAGTTAATAATGACAATCAAAAGTAGCAACACCCGTCCCCCAAAATGTGAACGTTCATAACATTTGATTGGAAGCAAAAATGAAAAAAAACCAGGGAGATTACATTTTAGATCCACTCTTTATCTACATTTTGACCACATAACCGAGTGTATTAACCAATCCTGCTGGAATCCATGGGCGTTTGAACTGGTAAATCTTTGGATTTTCGAGTAACTAAAGTTTTTTGAAAACCTTAAATAATGATCAAACGCTTGATGTGGATCAATATATATACTATTTGCAATGGTGGAGATATGATAGATACATGAATACAATTAAAATGGATGTGAATTGTGGAATTTTCCAGTTCATTATCTGTGAAATCCCCTTATAGGCTTTTGTGTATCCTTGTCGACCCGTCCTCGATCAATCAACACCAAATATGCTTTCAAAGACAGCTTATAATTCTTATTTTTGTTCAAACTCAACGTTTAGGTGAAAATCAAAATGTTTGTTCTTTACTCAATATGAATGAAACTCAAGGTGGTACATTTCGACAGAAAATTTTTGAATTGTTTTTGCAATTTGGTTAACATTCTTTTTTATAACTTTTACCCACTTCAACGTTATGTCAAACGGTCTCCAGCATTTTATAGAGAATCGAAAAAATTACTTGGCATGTTTTTGCATTTTTCAAAATTTTAACATTCTTTTTCATAACTTTTACCCACTTCAACGTTATGTCAAACTGTTTTCAGCATTTTATAGAGAATCGAAAAAATTACTTGGCATGTTTTTGCATTTTCCAAAATAACGTTGTCTCTTGTGGGGAGCCCTTCAAATAATGTCATCGGTCAAAAAATCACATAAATGTTTATGCAAAAGTCGTAAAGTTAGGGCTAGAATTAAGAAAGATGAGTTTTAGGAGTACCCTATAGTGATACATAATCCCTGAAAATTTCATGCTCTTACAGCAAAGCGTTTTTGATAAAAGCCAATTTTACCACTGCCACCCCACCCAACCCAATTTTCTTCCGTACGGCCACCACTGTTGATTCTGGAGGCTGACACCTTGTAATTATTACTTGTTCATGGACTACTATACTACAGATAACAAATGGACGAATTCGTAGATGTCATGCTAGAAAGGTGGTACGCTTGAAAAAACCTACTCGTTACAAAAAATAAATTGCATACAATTTTCGCAATAAGAAGTAGTCCAGAAATCATAATTATTTTTATACCTGTTCTCACTGAGAATATCAGTTTTAATAGCGCCGCGCTCAGTTACCATGCTACTGTGCCCTACAAGCCAACGTCTTTCCTCCTCCAAATAATAAACGACCAACTTCCCGTTCATGTCATCGGTAATGTAAGTAAAGCGCTTGACATGCAACCGAATATTATAAATCAGAGTCATAATTGTTAATGCCAATGTCAGAATTAGGGCCATATGACTAAATGATGTACAAAAGACTTCACAACATGACAATGGGTTATCAGAAATGATAACATGGAGAAGCAGTACACTGATAACTGTCACTGCAACTAATATATTTGCGCCATAACTTGGCCGTCTGAAAGAAATGCGTATCCAGAAGGAGAGATGGGAATGAACTGACAGAAAAATCATTGCCAAAAATGCAGCGCACAATCAAGGTACATATGTATCAGCATGAATATATATTTCTTATCAGATTCATTTCTTCTCACAAAACGGCATTCTAATTAACTTTCCACTTTATTTTTGTAGTAAGATTAGATAAACTTTTATGTTCAGGTTTTTTCCAGAATGCTAAAAAAATGTAATACTAAAGTTTGGTACGGCTTACGATATAATTCTTACAATACATGTGATAAGTCAATGATACAAACTGGCTGTCTGTCTCGTCGAATTTTGCACTGTCTAAATTATATTTTTAGAAGCAAAGTAATTTTTATAATTAGTTGCCTGACGTACCACACATGCTAGGTAATCGGATGATCATAGCTCTATAATTGGTTATATTTGAGAATTCAGTCAAGAAAAAATGTATATTTAATGTTTGTTTTATCGGGTCATAATTTATTAAAATCATGTTATTACTACTTAGTAGTAAATGGAAATAAAAATGATACAAACAATCCATATTCATTATGAGATAAGAAAAATTGAAGTGGTACATATTGATTACCTACTGCCAACATAGACTCTAGCATCAAGTGTTATTATTGGTAATTTCCCATTTCCATCATGTGTCAGCCAGGTTAAATATTAAAAAAATATTACCCGTCGGACTTATATATAAAATATTGTACAACCTGTTTTGAGGCTCCCTCCACCATTGGACCTGGCATTTTCCCATGGAATATTGTTCTAATCATAAACATGATTCGCTTATATTTTCGGATTCAGGTACAGGAGCAGAGTTCACTGAACCAATGGTTATTGGAACCTTCATTTTAAAATTTCCACCTTTCGTTGCTTTTGTATTTACCTATAGAAAATGCGTACATGCCTTTAAAAAATGGTGTCAGTTGATTGACTAAATTTTATTTAGAATATACATGGATGAGTTACTGTAAAAATGTAACTAATTCGAATGATCCGACATCCCCCAAGATCCGTTAGGTATGCATTTTGAGGAATATTCAAACTATCCGTCCAGCAACCACTAGCGTTTGGATCTAACGGATTTGAATATGCAACGGAATTTACTTTTCTTGAGGATAATTTTTCCTTGCCAAATGTAACAAAGTGAATTTCCTAAAAAAATCCAAATAATATTTGGATAATTACTTCTCATTTAAAAGTTGTATAAGATAATTTCTTACCTGAATTAAATATGCTTCAACTTGCTCTACAGTGACATGGCTGGAATTTGAAAAGTTTAACGAGAAGGGTATGGCTTCCCCTGGAATGAATCCACGTTTCCCCAATTTTAGATCCAATTCCAGTTCCCCATTTTTAATTCCCAAGCACAGAAAACAAAGAGACCAGTGATCAAACTGCTTTTGTTGCTGGACATGAATAGGAAGTAGAACTCCATTGACTATGGCAAGATCTAATTCTCCTAAGACAGAAAACTCTGCTTTAACAGGTTCCACTGAACTTGACAAACGTGTCTCCTTAATCTTTAAGGTCGCCTCTGCAAAATAATTTACTCCGCCATGGGCCAGTTTACAAGAACTGGGAATTCCACTGGGAAGCTGGAATGAGAATGGAATATTGGCGTCATAACCCGCTGGTAGTCTTGTAAAAGTTTTTGTGGATTTTTCTTCTTCCTTGTCGGTTGGGATAGGAAGGCATATTATTGTGTTGAAATATGTTTCATGATTTCTGTATTCTTTGCTGTTGGTCTGATGATTTTGGGTGGATGGATTCTGGGTGGTTTTTATCCAGCGGACATAAGCTTCTCCTTGTAAACTTAATGTTAATCCTGAATTTTATGAAAAAAAAAACAAAACATCCATAGAGGTGACCACTAAAAATATAATTAAATTTTTTGATGAAGTTTTACCTGAAGCCAGTATCTGATGATCTGAACTTATAGAAACATGTCCAGTGATAATTTCTGCTGGATGGAATGTACATGTGGAATTATCAAAATTTATGCTAATTTTTGCTGCCATGATTTTTTATTATAAATGTATTATTTTTAACCACTGATCTAAATTAATTTCTTTTAAATTGAGTACGTTGCTTTTGTTATAATTTTTAACCAGTCACCATCAACTTGAACTGTGAATACCTGAAGTATTGTACTGGACACAAAATGTTTGCTTCCATTGCTTATCAGGAAATTGTTATTTTCCATGCGATAAGGTTAAATTATGATAACAGATAAAATGAGTTGGGGTGCTAACGTGTTTCTTGCAGTATTGTATTTAACAACGCAAAGTAATAAATAGGGAAGATTTTTATTAAGCTTGTGTATGCAATACATGCATGCATATATTTTAGAATACGAGTGCACTTCAGTGTTATCACTTTAAAACAAATAATTTGAACTTTCTCTCCGAACCGAGCAAGTGATTTATCATAATATCATATCATGAAAGTCATATTACTAAAAGCATAAAAACAATGCTAACTTTAAAAAAGGACAATGCAATGTAAGTCGCTGCAATTATAAATAAAGCTATCATTGAAGATATTATTTTTAAAAAAAGATACTCAAAATTAGTATTTATTGGAAGCATTTATTGACCTCATTTTATACCAGTGTGAAAAACAAAATAATAATGTCTTTGAAATTTAAAAAAATCAACTATTCTTCGAAAAAGCAGCAAAATCAATCAATCCCACAATTAATTAAAGCTAGTTAGCTTGCACGATTTTCACTTCCATTTTTTCAGAATGCAATATTAAAAGGGCCAAACTATGTAATGTAAATAGCCGTCAGCTTCAACAAGTCACCAATGACTCATTCCAGGGTAACATGCCAACGAATAAAAATACCTAATGAGTTCTTCCAAAAAAAGCTGCCATTCATTGCACCTGTACGCACCATTGCTTCTTGCTTGCTACACTCAACATTATCCTCATTATCCGGTTACAATACTCTCTTAGGTGGCTGGCATCACGCATTGCAGAAAAGAAATTCCAATCATTTTCGGAATAACAATTAGTTCTGAAATTGTAATTATCCTTTTTCTCACCCATAATATCAATTTTTGAAGCGCTGGGACCAGGTATCATGCTACTTTTCCTTACAAGCCAACTTCATTCCTGCTGCAAATTATAGGCGACCGATTTCCCGTCCATGTCATTGGTAATAGTAGCAAAACACTTTGTTTTATCCTCCTCCCCAAACCAACACTCGACGGCAACATCATTCAAAAAATTGTTTTAAATTGTACAACCTTCTCAGGAAACTCGTAATTATGAATCAGTTCATCATTTTCTATATTAAGCAAAACCACCTTTGGCATTGCAATTTGTCTCCATACATTCAATCATATTCACTGTCCCCATATCCAATACCCATATTTACTCCCACCGATCAATTTCTATTGTCAGGTTATACTGAAACGCGACCCAATTTCCGAGTTTAAAGAAAACAGCAGGGAAGGAACTCCAAGGACCGCTCCACTTTGGTCCTTCAACTCCAACTCCTGCATTTAGAGTGCTCGGAAATCCACCGGAATCTCATTCCCCCACCCTTTGATTTTCGTGATCACATTATTTTCCAGCGAATAATCCCGTGTTACTAGAAGCCTTTTCTTGCTGTTTAGTCCCTGTCATTTAAACTCTAATATCTTCCATCTCAGAAACACTTCATAGCCGGACAGTGGGTTATCACATTTGTTATACTGGGGCAGTAGTACACTAATAAGTGTAACTGCACCACTCAAATCTATTTTTAACATAACCCGGCTGTCTGAAAAAATGTGTATCCAGAAATAGAGAGGGGAACGCACTGGCGGAAAATTCATTAGAAAATATGAGGCGCACAGGTAAAATATATTAACGGCATGAATACATTTCTTATCAGATTCGTTTCTTCTCACAGAAGAGCATCCTAATTAAGTATTCACTTTATTCTTGCAGGAAGATTAGATAAAATTTTATGTTCTAGATTTTTTTCCAGAATGCAAAAAAGAGTAATATTAAAGTTTGCCATGCATAGTTTGGTCATTAGTGCACACAGCTTATGACATAATTCTTGCAATACAGTGGACCAGTACATCTCATTGACTGGCTATTCGTCTCTTCGGGTTTTGCACTCTGTCTAAATTTGGTATTTTGCAATAAAGTCATTATTGTAATAAAATCGGCTGGTTTAGCGCGAATGCTACCTGATTGAATACATGCTAATCGAATGACATACCAACCATAATAAAAACAAGGAATAGGTACTCATTTTATCAATGAGATAATGATAACTGAAGTGGTACATATTGACTTACAATTAATTATTTATTGGGGTTTGGGAACATAAATTATATCACTATGTGTTTATTACTCATATTTTCCCACTTCAATCAAATTCACCAATGAGTGATTGTCAGGTCGTATATCAAAAGTACTAAATGTCTAAATACATAAAATATTGTACAAGTTGGGATGTTAAAACATCAGCCCAGAATTTTTCCAAGGAACTCTGTCCTACAATTTATCATAAACATGATTCACCAATATTTTCAGATTCAGTTCCAGGAGCTGAATTCACTGAACCAGTGGTTACTAGAACCTTCATTTTAAAGATTCCACCTTTGGTTGATTTTATATTTACCTATAGTAAACATGAAACAGTTTACAAAATTTACTGTGACTTGATTAGTTCAATCTTTAGAAGAAAATTTATGGGTTAGTTACTCTAAAAATGTAACAGATGCGGTTGATACGACATCCGCCAAGATCAGTTAGGTATGCATGCTGTGGAATACTCCAACTATCCTTCCAGCAGCCGTTAGCATTTGCCCCCCACTGGTTTGAATATGGGACATAGTGAACTTCTCTGGTTTATGTTTTCTCCATTCCGAAAGTTATTAAATGAATTTCCTAAAAACATAGGAAAATAAAATTTATAGCAGTCAAACGTATTTAAGAAAACATGTGAGATGATATTTACCTGAGTTAAATATGGGATGGTTACAAGAACTGGGAATTCCGCTTGGAAGCTGAAATGAGAATGGCATTTTGGCGTTGTAGCCGACTGGTAGTCTTGTAAAAAATTTTGTAGAATTTTCCTCCTTATCGGTTGGAATACGTAGGCATATTACTGTATTGAAATATGTTTCATGATTCCTGTATTCTTTGCTGTGTTTGCTGCTATTCTGATGGTTTTGGGTACATGGATTTTTGGGTGCTTTTTATCCAACGTACATAAGCTTCTCTTTGAAAACTTAAGGTTAACCCAATTTGTTCAGAAATTATATAACAAATTACATAAATGATCCCCATAAATTAATTAAACTTGTCGTTGAGATTTTACCTAAAGTCAATATTTGATGATCTCAACTTAAAGAAATTTGTCCACTAATAATTTCCCCGGGATGGAATACAAATGTAGGATTATCAAAATGTATAATAATTATTGCTGCCATGATAAAATTATATAAATGAGTTATTTTAAACGGCTGTATTTAAACGATTTTTGTAAAAAATATTTAAATGACGTAGATATTTAAAAAAATCTTGCTCTAGTTACCATCAACTTGAACCAGAAATAGAACGATTCCCTTGGACATTTTACTGGACAAAAATCTACTTAAAGTGCTTATCATTAAACTGCTATTTTCATGTGATACAGATAAGCTGCACGGTAATAGATAAATATGACTGATTTAAATATACCTCAAACATAATTGTGTTCCAGAACGGTGAGGTAAAAACAAACAACAAATATTTTTCTCCAAACTGACCAAGTGTTATTCGCCGTCATTTATTATATAACATAATGAGAGTCATCATACTCACATCATTATAATCAATGTGACCTATAAAAATTTAGCGCAAGAATATATTACAATTTAAAATAAACCATTCAGGTTCTCATGCATATTTTTTAAAGTGGGCCAAAAATAGTATTTTCTGGACAATCGCCGTTTTATTTCAAACTTGTTATAAAACTGAAACATTTCGGATATCAACGCCTTAAAAATAAAAAAACTATATCGATACAAGTAACCCAACGAGTTAAATCTGTCAATCCTAACATTTATGATAACTTCTGTTATATCCAGAATTCAAGCAGAGCATGTTAAATTTCAATGCACATATTTAGAATATAATATCGGGACACCAAGCCTTACTGTGTAAATAACCGTCACCTACAGCAATGACTCATTGCTGAGCAATAAAAACTACCTAATGAACTCTTCCAAAAGAGCTGCAATTCATTGCACCTGCAGCTTCTTACTTGCTGTGCTCAACAATATCAACATTATCCGGTTACAATACTCTCAAGTGGCCGGTGTCACGCATTACCTACTCTGGGTTGTAAAGTGCATGCATGCTTAATAATTTCAAAAACAGAAAAAAAGTTTACTTTGTCAATATAAAAGCACGTTATATTTACCAATATTCAGTCCTGTGTTGGGTGTTTCAGTTTGCAAACTTTTCAGTTAATTTTCATTTCTTAACATATTGAAAGAGTGAACAGAAAATCATCATCGTCCACGGAAAATCCCCTTTTCTCACTCAACATTTTACAGAGATGGGAAGAAGTTAAACAGCGAAAAAATCGAGGAGTAATTTTTATTACACAGGTATCATCTTACCATCACATGAATGTATATCAGGCCATAACTTTGTTTCTAAATGCCAACATTTGAGCAGTGCAAAAATTCAAATACTATCCCAGGCACGCATACCCATCCTATTAATTTAAAAGTTTATGAGCAAAGCCCAATGCACTCATGACCAAGCAGCAGTACATTTTTTTACTATTCTGGACAAAGCCAGCTTACACGTAATGCTGGTTTCTCTCTTTTTTTCCCAGTGTGATATAGTGCCTTGCCCCAAAGGCAAATAGCCGCAAAAGGAGTAGAGTCAATATGTGATTCCACTCACTTGACTTGATACTATGGTCAAAACCTGTTTCTTGGCTATGACGATGATGATGATAACGCTGGGAGCAAAGTTAATTCTCTGCTCTGCAAAGTTTATCTAACCTGCCTGCTTGAATAAATTGGATAATATCCCAGCTCAGAAAAGTGCTGTTGTTGTGAGAAGAAGCAAACCTGATAAGAAAATATTCAAGCGGCTTGGTTCTGTGTTGCAATTTTTTGTACTCTGTCAGTGCGTTCCCTACTGTCCTGCTGGATACAAGCATATTATTATATTTTTACTGACCGCCTGGCCATGGCACAAAAATATTTGCTTGTTACATTGACACTTATCAGTGTACTATTTCCACATGTTATCATTAGCGATAATCCTCTTTCCAGTTATGAGGTGTTGTTAAGCTGGAAAAATTTAGAATTTAAGTGGCCCGCTCCCCAAACCAAGGAAAGGCTTTTGGCAACCAAAGAATATATTCCGGAAAATAACGTGATTACGGGAATCAAAGTGCGGGGGAGTAAAATCTTTCTTACCGTGCCGAGATGGAGATTGGGAGTTCCGAGCACTCTAAACGTTGTGGATTTGAAGGATCAAAGCGGGACGGTCCTAGGAGCTCCGTTTTTGGTGCCCTATCCAAACTGGGATATGCAACAGGTCGGAAATTGCAACGCATTTCAGTATGTCCAGTCCATGGAAATTGACCGGTGGGGCAGAATGTGGGTGATCGATGTGGGCCGAGTGAATATATTTCAAAATAAGGAATCAAAGTGTAAAGCGAAGATAGTTTTGATTGATTTGGAAAAGGATGAAATTATTCATAAATACGAGTTTCCTGAGGAAGTTGTAAATCCAAAAACA